>RHLP01000260.1:0-65452 GCA_003719405.1 Aspergillus incahuasiensis | reverse complement strand
CTCCCAACCCCTCCTCCTCCTGGTAATTACCCCCTGAAACAACTAACCCATTCGCAGGCTTGAGCAAGAACTAAGCCGACTAAACCGCAACAAAGAACGGCGCTTCGCCCGCGAGAAGCAAAAGGGCGTTCTTCGCACAGCGGATTCCCCCGCAGATGGAGCCCCCGGAAACTCCAAGTCCGCAGGTACCCAACGCAAGTGCGCAAACTGTGGCCAGGTCGGTCACATCAAGACGAACAAGAAGTGCGTATACAACCGCGCCCGCTCCGCCGAAGCGGCCGATGGATTCCCTTCCTCCTTTGACATCACGCAATCCTTCTTCACCAACCCTGCTGCCACCATCCCTTAACTCCTCCCCTCCCCTCCCCTTATCACCGCATGGTCCCGGTCAACCCTGCTATTGGTGGAAGCAGCATTCTGGGCCTTGAAACTCAACGGAGTCTGGTCATCTGACTCGGTTTCCTCGGTTTCCGCTGGGAAGCAGAATCTGCATTCCTTTCTTCCATCTGCACGCAACCCAACCCAACCCACCTCAAGACCTTTCATCCTGAAATCATCACCACGAATTTTTCTTTTGAAAGCTAACACCTCTGCTCTTCCTCCTTGCAACAGACTCTGTCCCCTTCTGAACGGAACGATGAAACCGGAAGATCGCGTCAGCGATTCAGCCTTTGCGATGGGGGCTCCTCCCGCTATATAAACCGAGAAGAAAAAGAAGAAATGAGAAGGTAACTTGCTGATATTGTACTTACATTAATGATACCCCCTGTACTTGAAGTTGGCTTTGTGTTGATGATTACGATTACTGGAACCAGGTGGGCATCGGCCAGCCGTTCATTTCGCGTGGCCAGGTGCAAAGCACGTATGGAGGATGCTGTTGAAAGGTCATTATCATTGCTCGACATTAATTATTATCAACGCGATGAGATGGATTTTTGCGAGATCAATGACTGTTTCTAATCTATAGCATTCTAAGATAAAGATTCGCCTGAGAGGTAAGAATGTGTTTATCTCGGCTAATGTAAGCAAAGCAACGACAGTCTGTAGCCGGTAATAAAGCAAAAACACTAATAAAAAAACAAAGACTAAAAAATATGAACAAGCTATTTACTGTCGAGCGATGCTATTGACCTTTCAACAGCATCCTCCATACGTGCTTTGGACCTGGCCACGCGAAATGAACGGCTGGCCCGCCTTCGTGGTAACACCCATTTCGGCGCTTTTTGGCCGTCGATAAGCGTATCCTAGAAAGGCGCCTTTCTTCCTCATGTCCAACACCATACGGCGATACCGCTTGTCCCGCAGTATCTTATCTCTGGGCCGCCGGGGCTCCTTCCGTTTGCCCTTGCCCTTCACAGCAACTTTCCCGCTCTCTTTCGGCCCTGGTCCATCATTGCCTTGCAAACGACCTTCGTCCTTGAATTGATCGACCTCGGACTCAGAAGAACCAGCCTCATGGTCGCTAGGGCCGTCGCCGTCGTCGAAGTATCTAGTGTCCTCCCACCCTCTGACCCTGGGTACGAAGGGAGGAGACATACGATGCAGGTCATCCCAATTGATCCCACGGAAGAAGGGATGGGACTTGATGGCGTCTGCATCGTCGTCGTAGACGAAGTAATTTTGCTTTTTCGGCTGGGTCGGAATATCGAGGCCGTGCAAGAAACAGCTGGCTGGCCTCGTCGTAACTGCGTCGTTCGCCCGGTACTTGGACGAGGACAAACGAAACTCTTTCTCTTGGAGAAGCAAATTCACAACGTCGATAGCTTCGGCGGATACCAATTTGTCGCTTGGCCGATGTCCCGGAAAATATAACACCTGCAAATGATGCTTTTCCATGCCATGTCAGTCACAGCATAGTTGGGGTGAGAGGCTGTAATCTTACGTGGATCTTCATTTTTGTTCTATGCCGATCCTCGGCAGCAAACGGCGTGTAGCCGTAGAGACACTAGGAGGCGTTAGTCGGACGATGAGCTGAGAAAGGTCGAGAAGACGGGTTCTGTACCTCGAAAAGGATTATGCCTATGCTCCACCAGTCACATCTGCCGTCGTAGGCGTGACCACGAATGACTTCAGGAGCCATGTACTGGCTGGTTCCCACCACGCTTCTCGCCATTCGTCGCCTTTGGTTGTCATCGCGCCATTGCAAAAGGTCTTGACTTGGTGGGTGTACCCATTCGTCGGCGATGCCTGCTTCTTCACGGACCGTGCCAGGTGAGATTTTGCTAGAATCTTGGGCCTCTCGCCGATCGTCGGCATCGCCGTCGACTTGAATGCCAAGCTGCTCCAGCAAGGACTGGCGTTGGTACGTATGGTACCATTGGTCATGCGACCAATCCCCGTCAAAGGCAAGGCCGAAGTCCGATATCTTGATATGACCCGAGGCGGAGATCAAGAAATTGTCAGGCTTTACATCACGGTGAATGCAGCGAAGCCGATGGACTTCTTCGAGGCACAAGATCATCTCGGCGACATACCACCGAGCAATGTCTTCAGCCAGGATGTTATGGCGCATAAGAAGACCGAGAAAATCGCCGCCGACCATGTAGTCCATAACGAGGTATAAAAAATTATGGTCCTCGAAGCTGGCGATCAATGGCACGATCCAACGGGATTTCGAGGCAGCGACCAGGAAGTCGCGTTCGGCGCGCAAGTGGCCTTCTTGTCCATTTCGAATCATCAAAGATTTCCGGATGACCTTCATGGCGAAGACTTCCTTCGTCACCCCGGTCATCACTTGGCGATGATTTGGATGGGGAGCCAAGGGCACCCGAACGGATTGTGTTGTCCCAAAGTCATGGTCGGCGCTCCTTTCCCTTACGAGCCGGACAACGCCAAAGCTCCCTCGCCCGAGTACCTTGATTGTCTCGAATCCGGCTTGGGACGCGGTCTTGTCGCGAGGACCTTTACCCTGTGAGCGACTCATCAAAACTCGGCATTGTCGCAAATGGTCTCGCTCTTGTGCGAGCCAATGCTTTCGGACATGGTAGATTTCGTCTCCTTTCAAAGAAAGAGACTGGATGTGGGCCTCGAGCTCAACTCGACGCTGGTGTCGTGCATCGGCTCCAAAAAGGAGAGAGTGAAAGTGTGTCTCGAGAAACACTTTAGCATTGGCGGTGGCTTCCGTAGTCACAACGGAGGGTGTAATGACCCGTGACTCGACAACCGAGCTGAGCGGAGGTTCGGGTTGGGCGCCACAGTGCTTGAACTCGTTGACCTGGTGGCCTTGAACATTCGCTGACGGCACCGAACCACCAGGGGATCCGGAAGTAGGTGCAGTTGACAAGCTGTCAACCGGAGAGTTACTCGTTGGCGGCGTGATTGAATCGGAACTTTCTTCTGGATTGGCCTCGGCAGGTGTGCTGGGCTTCCTGGGTACAGCCGGGCGGGAACTCAAGTGTGAACGGCGGATAACAGTCGGATATCCGAACGCCGAATGCAGTTTCATTGACACAACCCTGGCGAGTTCCGCCGGGGTTGACTGGCTGCGCTTCGAAACACGGAACTTGGAAGACGTAATCCCGTCATCTGTCGTTTGCACACCCTGCTGTGGGGTTCGGGTACTCCCTAGAGACTCTTCGCGGCCAGGGCCGGTTCGTTCTTGTACGCCTGCTGAGGCCCGGCGACGGTCAATGGCATAGTGACTTTGTGCTCCTTCAGTCTCTGAAGAACCACTGGCAGTGCCACGGGAGTTGCCCGGCTTGACGGCTGGCAAAGCATTAGTTAGCAAGAGCCGAAGCTTCGCTTTGATATCTGAGCTTACTCAAAATCGGACTCTTGAGCCCTAAAACGGAGAGTAAACGAGAACCTCGTTCATGCTTGCGCACCCCTTTTCGATCTTTAAGTAGTCGACCAGCAGCACCATCAGACCCGGATTCTTCTGACACGGCGGACTCTGTGATTAGCTACTTGTGACGATCAGAACTCCAGGCGCTGAGCACCGGCTTACCTCGTTGGGAGTGGTTGTAGGACATGATTGGAGGGCGAAGAAAGAATGGCTTCGTGTCCGCGGGTTGGTTAACGATATTATGGATGGAGGATGATATTAACGAATGCCTGAAAGTGGGACTCGAGTTAAGGAAAAGAAGAAAAGAAAAGGAAAGGAAAAGGAAAGGGAAGAATGTTATCACATCATCTGCGAAGGGTAGACTCGAGCAGTGAGCGCAAACAAGAAAGCACGACGGACGGCAACCGCCACCTTCCCTTCCAGGGCTGCAAACTCGAACTAGGGTAGTGGAAAAAATCATAGTAGAACATATATAGAATTCAATAACACCTAGAACACCTATGATACTTTTGAGAATAAGCCAGAAGCAAAGTGAAAGCTAAGACAAAAGACAGGAGAGATGGAGGTATATCATCCACACGTACGCTGACACGGAGCATGACCAGAGTGCAACTAGCACCTAGACGCTTTCTCTATTTGATCTCCAAAAGCTTGACATCGAAGATGAGCTTCGAGTTGCCAGGAATGCCAGGGACACCGCTCTTGCCGTAGGCGAGGTGAGCGGGAATAGTCATACGACGTTCACCACCGACAGCCATGCCAGCAACACCAATGTCCCAGCCCTTGATCACTTCTCCCTTGCCGAGCTTGAAAGTGAAAGGCTTGCCCTTCTTGTTGGCTGTAAAGTATCGAGGTTAGCAGGCATCCACGCATAGGGAGAATTCGATGAACCAGGGAACTTACAATCAAAGACCTTGCCGTTCTCGAGCTTACCAATGTACCGCATAGCAACGGTTTTTCCAGCAGCAGCGGGCGATCCGCTACCCAGCTTCTTGTCATCAATGGTCACTCCCTTCACCTCCTTGACACCGAGGGTGCCAATAGTCTTCTCAGCCTTCTCGGCAGGCTTCTTCTCCTTGGAGGGCGTAGGGCCCTGTTCAAGGTTCTTGGCGAACTGGACCTTCTTCGCCTCCTTCTGCTCCGGCTTGGCTTCAGCAGCCTCGCCGTTGTTCTTCTTCAACTTCTTCTGCTGCTTCTTGCTCTCGCCATTGACCGCAGCCTTTGCCTTGCTATCCTTAGCAATCAAGTCCTCGAGAGCGGCTTCCTCAGCACCGCGCTTCTTCTTGCCCTTGGAGTCGACAAGCTTAGGTGCCTCCTCCTCATCGGAGTCAACCTCTGTGACTCTAGGGTTCTCCAAGTCGTCGAGATCATCGCTCTCATCATCTTCGCCCATCATGAGCTCATCAATGTCGAGCTCGTCCTCATCGGGGGACAGATCGTAGTCTTCCTCATCGTCCTCGTCATCCTCATCATAGTCATCCTGGGGCTCATCGATGGGCATAACGTAGTTTCCGGTGAGGTAAATAGTGTGAGTTCCGGTCACCTTGAAGAAAACACGCTCGCCCTCAGCGACAGTAATGTCAAGGGGCTGCTGGCAGTTCTAACAATAGACAGTCAGCACAGGCATCTGCTCAGGCAAGTGGGGAGCAACATACCCTCTCAGGATCCAGAGTGCAGATAACCATCTCATCAAGTTCCAAGTCATCGTCGGATTCCTCGTCCTCATCGTCGTCATCAGTGGCGGGGCCTTTGCCCTTGACGAGCTTTGAGATGGCGGCCTTGAGGTCGAACTCTTCACCATCGTCGGAATCTTCGTCCTCCGACATCGCGTCCTCCAATTCCTTCAGATAAGCGGCCTCCTTCAATTTGCGGGCCTTCTCCTTGTCGCTAGGACCTCCATTGACTTCCTCATCATCAGAATCCTCCTCGGAGACATCTTCGTCTTCGTCTTCGTAATCCGAGTCTTCCTCGTCCAGTCCCGGGGGGGCGCGGATGATTCTAAGGGTCGCTCTCGGGCGGCGGGTGTTATCGTCATCAAACTCGGGGGTTTCATCGGGGTCAATGGCGGCCATGCTCACTCGGAACTGCATCGCTGTTAGTTTGCTGCACTGCCTGCATATTTGGGATACTCGACGAACCATAGCAGCGGCATCGGGGACCGCGGGAACCAATGCGCCATCGGCAGGTACTCGGAGAGCATACACAGCAACTGGCTGAACGGCAGACATTGTGAGAATGTTTTAGAGTATGGGAGGTATAAACGCAAGCGGCAGGGCAATGCTGTAAGGAATCGAATGAACGATCGTGTAGCGCTAGAAGAGAGGGTTAAATAATTCGAACAATGCGACAACTTTCAAGTCCGAACAACCAAACTCAAACCACGAGATATATAATAAAAGAGAAAGATGGAGCAGTCCAAGTAAGAGGAAGAAGAGGAAAGAAAACAAATCCGAGGCGCAACTTTTTCGGCGGCTCCAATTTTGCCCCATTTTTCTTTTTTTCACCGCTGGAGCTCACCAACCAATTAGCGAGCTCTACACCTATACCGCTTTAGCTTACCGCTAATTAATGTCCTCAGATGAGTCACATGATCTCCTATCATCTTCGCATCAAGTCAGAAGCTCAATAATCGACATAAGCGAGGAAGATGCTTAGCATCTTTTTCTCAAGGCATATATCTATTACTTCTGTCGGATCGCTTTGTTGTGGCCAGGCTTCTGGAACATGAAGTGACCTTCCCCAGTCCTTCATGGGCTCCCGCTTAGATGCAACATCGAGCGCAGTGCGCAAGCGGATACAAAGTCGTAAGCATACCGCCCAACGCCACCGAGTCAAGTAGATGGTTTTAACATATAATCGCACCTAGACGCGTTTGATGGAGAGGGTGGCGAGGAATATGAAGCCTCGAGGTTCGGTGGCTTCGGCGATTATATGCGCCGCAAGAAAACCAAGCTTCAGAATCTCGACAATGATATCCGGTCCTCCGCCGCAGAGGATAACTGTCCGCAGATCTTTCGTACGGTTGTAGCATGCGTGAACGGCTATACACAACCGTCACTGCAGGATCTTCACAAGCTTATTGTGCGCCATGGAGGGGGATTTCTCCAGTATCTCGACGGAAAGACCTCCGCAACCCATATCATCGCGAGCTCCCTCACTCCTAAGAAAAGAGAAGAGTTTCGGCGGTACCGCGTCGTCAAACCGGCGTGGGTCGTGGATAGTGTACATGCAGGAAGACTACTTCCTTGGGATCTGTACAGGGTTGTGGATGAGGGACAGGGGCAGAAAGTCCTCACATTCGACGGTGGTGGGATGGTCAGTCAAACAAACAGCCCACGAGCCAATTACAAGGACGAAAGTCGGTCAAGTTGGTATGCGTCTCAGCTGGCATTACAGCCAACGAGCGACGATTCATTTCGCCCTTCCAACATTTCGGCGAGTAAGCAACCGGATGGCGGGACCCAATCCGACTATGGTGATTTTCCTAGCTTTACTTCCCTGGGTGAGGCGGCCCCGACTGCTACTTTACGCAAGTCTCCGTCGCTCGATGCGCAGGAACACGGCCTGGGAGAGTCGCCCGTTCCGCCATGTGCCTCTATAGCAGATCGGCCGACGGACGTAGACCCTATCTTGTCTCCGCAACGTGACGTTGTATCTTCAAAGGCAGAAATGACCTCGGAGGAATACAATGCTCAGCTTCTAGCTGACTCACGTATGCGAAATTCGAGCGTGGTGAATCCTGAGTTTCTCCAGCAGTATTACAGAGAATCCCGACTACATCATCTCTCGACATGGAAGGCTGAACTGAAAGCACAACTCCAGTCAAAGGCGCAAGAAAAATCACGTTCTCAAGGTCCGAAAAAGCTCATCCCTGGTGCTCGGAGATACATCTTGCATGTTGATTTCGATTGCTTCTTTGCTGCGGTCTCCACTCTAAAGCACCCAGAGCTTCAAGGCAAACCAGTTGCCATTGCGCACGGGACTGGTACGGGGTCTGAGATAGCGAGTTGCAACTATACTGCCCGTGCTTCTGGCGTCAAAAACGGCATGTGGATGAAAGGTGCCTTGCAGTCGTGTCCGGATTTAAAGGTTTTGCCTTATGATTTTCCGGCTTATGAGGAGGCGAGCCGGAAGTTCTACCGTGTCATCCTCGCAGTCGATGGCTTAGTTCAGAGTGTTAGCATCGATGAAGCCCTCCTGGACATTACATCTATATGTCTCGAGGCGGGTGGATCGGAAGGCAAGGGTGTGTCCGAAGGTTCGATCTACAGGGAACAAGCCAAGGCCGATGAGATCGCGGAACAGTTACGGGCGTCTGTGAAAGGCGACACGGGCTGTGCGGTGTCTGTCGGCATAGGAGGTAACATTTTGCAGGCAAAAGTTGCCCTACGAAAGGCGAAACCAGCCGGCCAATTTCAGCTGAAGCCTGATGCTGTTCTCGATTTTATTGGAGAACTCCCGGTACAAAACCTCCCAGGTGTGGGATACAGTCTCAGCACAAAACTAGAAGAGATTGGCGTGAAAATCGTCAAGGACATCAGAGGCCTCTCTCGCGAGAAGCTCTCCTCGAGCCTCGGGCCAAAAACTGGAGCCAAACTTTGGGATTACTCTCGTGGCATTGATCGGTCTGAAGTAGGGAACGAGGTCGCACGGAAGTCGGTTTCTGCGGAGGTCAACTGGGGTATACGATTTGTCACCCAAGATCAAGCGGAACAATTCATGCGGTCTCTGTGCGAGGAGCTCAACCGAAGGCTTGTAGAAAACCTAGTGAAAGGCAAGCAGCTTACGCTCAAAGTGATGCGAAGATCTCTTGATGCTCCGTTGGAACCAGTCAAGCATCTTGGTCATGGGAAATGCGACGTTTTCAACAAAAGTGTCATACTCGGGATAGCCACGAACGCGACGGATGTTCTTGGAAAAGAGGCCATTGCCATGCTCCGCGCACTGGGCATATCCCCTGGTGATCTAAGAGGCTTGGGCGTTCAGATGACCAAGCTCGAGCCGCTCAACTCGACGTCCGACAAACCAGACGGCAATCAACAACAGCTGACATTCAAGGCTTCCCCTGCGAGGAAGCGTACACAATCAGCCGATGATCCAGATCTGCTGGATAGTCCTCGCAAAGGCGAAGCGAAGTCTATACGGCACGGCCCTTTCTTGAACGACCCAACGCAGAAACCTCTCAACACCTCTGGAACCCAGTTCATCATGCCATCTCAACCGGATCCAGCAGTCGTTTCAGAGCTCCCAGCTGACATTCGTGCTAAACTTGTTGCGCAAAGTAGGCCGCAGACTGTATCTCGCGCTGGTTCCCCATTTGGCCCAGGCCGAGTCGCGCGTCAGCAACCTACGCCGGCTCTACCTCCTCAGTCCCAGTTGGATCCGGAAACCCTAGCAGCACTACCAGAAGACGTCTTGGCAGAGGTATTGGGGTATTATGACCAATCGGCTGGCAATAGTACTGGCCAAGCGCCTTTTGATCCAGTACGACCCCAAAAACCCAGACCATCCTCATCCTCAGGCACATCCCTCAAGCTGCGCAAACCAACAACTCCACAAAAGAAACGCCGCGGCCGCCCTCCTCTTAAACCACCTCAACCCTCAACCCTAACCCAAGCCAAATTCGCTTTCCCCAAACCAGAACCTCGTCCTCGCCGCTTATCTCCAACACGAAATCATACTTCAACGCTGAACCCTGAAATATCCGCTGATTTTCTAGCTGCCCTCCCCGAAGACATCCGCCGCGAAGTCCTCGAAGAGCAGAGGCAGAAACGGTCCCAACTGCTCCATCAGCGCACAACCTCCGCAACCGCACCCAGGACAGTTCCTTCAGACCGAGGCCATCACCAGCAACACGAAAAACAGATACGCCTTCCACCTCTTCCGCCAAGACCAACATTCACCTCGAAACACCTCTCCGATCCCTCCGATCTCCGCGACGAAGCAAGCGCCTGGCACGCGGCATTTGCACAAGAAGGGCCATTTTCTGATGACGTTACTGTTTTTGCAACCTACTTGAAGCGTGTCGTTGTTGACGAGCGTGATGTTGAGAAGGCCGTCTCATTGGTGAAGTGGATTACCTGGTTGGTCGAGGATGAGAAGAGCGACGGTGATGGTAGTCATGCAAGTTCATTGAGCGCAAGTCCGTCAGTGACTTTGAGTCATCGGTCTCAGGCTAGTGAGCTGGGATCTCAGGGTGCAATATCGTGGGATGAGGCGTTAAAGTATCTAAGGAATGGGATTCTGGATGGCCTGGAGGAAAGGGGCATGCCCGCTGTGGATTTCAGTTAACTTGCGCTATACTAGTCTCTGGCTCTTGATGATATGTGCACTGACGGGCTTATGCTTAGTACATATAATTGATGACGTTCTAAATTTTTCCCTATCGCTCAGTCTTGCATTGTACTAGGTAGCAATGTATGTTGTCGTAATATATATATCCAATAGAAAGATGGGCCGGTTCATGATATATGATTGTCTGACCAAGAGTCCAAAAACATAGCCTACCCCGCCTTCATTCTACATATGTAATTTTACTAAATCAAAGTAACTATACTGGATTCTAAGTGACATTGCTGTTTTGGAATACCTTCCATTCTGTGCTTAGTACTGGATCTTAGCACGTCATAACTTAATGCAAGACTTATGAGTGATAGATCAATACGTCAGATCACGTGACAAAAATTCTGTTTGTTGTTCTTCACCATCTCAAAGGCCCTGCTTCTTCCATTTTTTCCTTCGTCCTATCCATCTCTTATTTTTCACTTAGACTCTAGAGTGAGGAGTGACTGTTAGAATCTCAGTGAAGTATTTTCTTTGGTCTGTTGGAAGAGTTGAAACTGCCGACTTGGCTGGAAGGCCGCCCCTCCCTGTTGCCCTGGATACGGTCTCATCTCCATGATCCACGAATAACGGCGACCGCTCCAATTCAAGTACACTGTTTGCATCAAAATTCTTGAAGAGTCTGTTGCAGCCAGATTCTGCGCTTACGCATCTCGTCGCATCGTGTATCGTCCTAAGCGAACCTTTGCTCGAATATCCAAACGCTTGACCTCTCGCTGAGGTCATCGTGTCCTCAATCATGTCGGACGACCTCGACTACCTGTCTTCGGACTTCGACCTAAACGCCCTGACCGTGCCCCGTCTTCGCTCTATCCTCGTTAGCCACGATGTACCGTATCCGGCATCGGCGAAGAAGGCCCAGCTTATCCGCATCCTTGAGGATGAGGTCCTGCCCCAAGCGAGAAAACTCCTCCGAGAGCGCGAGCGAGTGAGAAGAACCAGCGAAGGAATTACCAACATACCTAGTCGCGAGTCATCAGTCGTTAGTGAACATGAGTTTGAGCGCGATCGCGTCGCACCAACCCCATCATCAGTGTCTACTGCTGGAAGAAGGGCCCGTTCCAGAGTCAGCACACGCGCATCAACAGCAGATACCGAAGAGGCCAGCGTCAACGCCACCCCATCATCTAGGAGGACTGCTACCAGGTCGCGGCGCTCCCAGAAACCCGAAGCGGAACCGACCGATGAACTTCTTGCAACCCCTGTGCCTTCTACTGCTGTCACACCACGTCCATCTACTGCTGTTACACCGCGTCCATCTACAGCAAGTAGATCCCGTCGGAGGGACCTGACGCCCACGCAGACCGGGATTCCGACTTCGGCGATCAAGACAGAAACCAAGAGGCAAAGCGTTTTCACGGACGACAACCCTTTCCAGAGCGGCTCTCCGGCTTCATGGGAAAGCAGACGATCAGGAGGTATAAGCTCGGAAAGAAAAAGACAAAGCAGCGCGCGGGTCTCTCTAGTAAGATCGCCCGCCAAGGATACCAGGTCCCGCAAATCTGAGACTCCTACCTATATCAAGCCCGAGGAGGATTTGGATGATAACTACCAGTCACTTCAGGCATATGAGCAACACGACGTTGACAGCGACATCGGTGAAGAATTTACTCCGGAGGAGCAACTGGCGTTGGAACATGAACAGGCGGATTTGATGTATTCTCCGAGGCCTCCCCGCAAACGACAGCAGAAACCGGGGCCAGTGGCTCGGGCCGTTCCTTGGTTGATCATTTTCTCCCTCTTTACAAGCTTCGGTGCTTGGTGGCGAAAGGAGAAGATGGAGATTGGATTTTGTGGCATCGGTAAACCGACATGGTCGTTGGCCGAAACTAAAGTTCCGGAGTGGGCCAGCGTCCTCGAGCCTCAGTGCGAGCCATGCCCATCCCATGCGTTCTGCTACCCTGACTTTGAGGTTCGCTGCGAGCACGACTTCATTCTGACCCCTCATCCACTATCGCTCGGAGGCCTAGTTCCTCTTGCGCCGACCTGCGAACCCGACAGCGAGAAGGCACGCCGTGTGAAGGCTGTCGCTGACAAGGCTGTGGAAGCGCTTCGCGATCGACGGGCAAAATGGGAATGCGGACAGCTGTCTGACGGCAGCAAGGAAACTGCTGGACCGGATGTCACTGAAAACGATCTCAAAGAGGAGGTTGGAAAGAAACGTCGTAAAGGAATGACCGATATTGAGTTTGATGACTTGTGGAAAGGGGCTCTCGGCGACATTGTTGCGAAAGAGGAAGTTGTGGCCAAAACCATACCGTAAGTTGCCAAAGATTCTTATCTCTTTGAGGAAATTTCCCGTGCTCTTACCCGTCCCGTTACTAGCCAGCAACCAAGGATCTGATTTCTGACGTGTATATTGGAACTAACAGAATCGACAACACAATCACAGATCATCGTCTGTCCTTACCCTCACATCTACTTCCGTCGCCCGCCTCCCACTCTCCTGCGCCGCCCGCCGCTACGTCAGGCTCTCTCTCGTCGCGTATCGACTACCTTTTTCAGTTTTAGTATTCTGCATCGCTGCCGCTGTATATGCGCGCTCTCGGGTGCGTGCCCGCCGTTCCGACCTCGCTCGCGTCCCGGAATTGGTAGCCACAACCCTGGACCGCCTAGCAACGCAAGCGGCTCTGCATGCGCGAGGTCATGCCCATGAACCCTACATCCCTATCGGGCAACTTCGCGATGATGTCCTTCGATCAGAACTGCGAGGCAATCGACGCGAGGAAATCTGGAAGCGTGTTCGGAATGTCGTCGAGGGCAACGCCAATGTTCGGGCAGCGGTTCGCGAGGGCCGTGGTGGAGATGTCGCCCGTTCATGGGAATGGATTGGCGGCATTGGGGGTGTCGGAAAACAGATCGAGGGAAGCGCCGAGAAGGTGCACTTTTCCCCTTTGGCGAGCTCAGAAAACCGTTCTCCTAGTGGGTTGGACACGCCGCCCATTGAAAGCCAGGGAAAGGCTGTGCGCAAATGGGATGAGGGCAGGCCGATATACTGATCATTTACTGTCGACCACTTTTACGGCTGATGCTTTCATGATGGTCTCGCTTTGGTTGATCCCTTTGATCGGGTTTTCTTATTTTCTATCTCTGGATTGGCAGGCTTGGGTTTCAGAATGTATTTATTATTCTTTCTCACATTATATTTTGATAGCTATCTACAGATCGTGGTTCAAACGCCGCCAAATGTCGCACAACCTAGGGTTGTTTGAAATTTCGCACATCCTTGGAGCCCATCTAAAGCGCATCTCTGAAAATACCGCCCGCTATCTGCATGTTCTCTATAGTCTAGAGGGCCACCGGCCACACCTTTTCCTCCCGGGCACGTGGGTGCCCCTCAGCCCCCAAAAAGCCATCGGTGACCTACCTCTGCAACTGACCATGCACCCAAGGCCTCACCTCCTGCAGGCTGCGACCGTGTAGCCAGCACTACTCCGTACTACGAACACGCATTCCCTCCTCCCGCCCTAGATAGGTTCAACGTAGAGGAGGTCTGGTCAGCAGAGCTCTATCTAGCAGTCCGCAATCACACAGCATATTTCTGCATAAACGGTTCTGCCCAATTCGCGCTTAGCAGTTGCCCCTTTAGGGAAGAGACGGCCAGACTTCCACCTATCACAGAACCAGGATGTCTTGTCCGCTTGACCCCGCCAGGCTCTTGCTTGTACGTAGCAGAGTCAGTCACACCTAGATTAGCTCTGGAATCCGCGAGGGAGACGGTGCAAACACTTGAAATGGGGTATGAGGAGTACTCCAGAGTCCAGACTCATAGGATGGCCGCGGTGGGAAGGGTGGAGGACGCTGTGTGCAACGTGGTTCGTAGGCCTTGAGATCCGATCCATCGGTGGGACACGAGCCTGGTTTGTCTTAGGTCTCGGCGTAGCTGCTTCTAACTTCTATCAAAAGCCGCCTGGGAGGAGTGATGATCGAAGATCGGGAACTAAGATTGGCTGATCTTTTGACCGTTTTCTGTGATGTTGTAAGAGTAAAGGAATTGACGCTGGCAATCAGGCTTAAAGCATCACTGTAGTACTGGCCCTGCAGAGTGTTTTATCATACATAAACACTCGAATCAAGAGCTTGGAATTGGATCTCCAGATGTTATTGTACGTTCCTCGTGTTCGATCTAGTGTCCGATCGAGATTCGATGCGGACTTGTTCTATTCTCGAATATTATCCCGGACGCAGAGTTTCACCGGTGGGCACGGTAACATAAAATTGAACCTTTCCGCTGGGCCTTGGGAACCCGGGAACTGGTAAGCGCGGGCCCTGAGCAGAGTTCCATGAGCGCTCTGTTATGTTTTCGTTTTGCTTGTGCTGAGCCTAAATGTATCACGATAACACCTAGACCAAAGGGCTTCGTACTTCATACTCTGTACCTGGAGTCTTTAGTCTCAGCCGAAACTCTCTGATCCTGGTTTGTAAGAAGAAGATCATTCACGTGACCCTCTTGGCAAGGCAGGAGTACGCGCTAACCTGTCGAGCGCCAGTTCCTAACTCCACTACGCCCCTCGGGACGACAAGATCCTGGATGCCAGAGCCCCAGGGTCGATGATACCGTCATGGGCGGCTATGTTCGGGACAGGTGTCGCCGAGCTCCCACCTTCACAATATAACTATTGAATGCAAACCGTCTGCATGCATATTCCTTTCGCTGGCAATCTGCTGTCAGACTCTAGCTGCGCTGCATATGCCTAGTTCGTCCAGCTCGACCTTCGTGTTTTCCCCGAGGACTGGATGATGAGAGCATGGCCCACGGCGATAACCAGGCGGTACTGGCGTCTCCATCCCCGCTGCACTGCAAGCGAGCCACAACCTGCCAATTTCCCCGGATGAATTTTCCGTGGCGAGCGTCGCATGGAATTCGTGCAGAATACAAACGTTAGCTTGTGCGAGGGCCACTCAGTGCCCACTGGACAACGGTGTTCAAGGCTGCTCCTTATTGACGAGAGAAAAGCAATCATGTTTCAGGAAGTGTCTAGGGAACCGGAGAAAAGGAATTTCTTTGCATTATGGATGAGGGTCTGCCGAGAGCGAACCAGACGCTCAGAACCGAAGTATAACAGCAATACCTGCAAGGCGATGTGGTTAGAGTCCGGAGTGGTCAGTGGAAGGACGATGGTAATTGGGAGACGGAGGGACTATCGTCTCACGAGTCAAGGCTCATGATTCCCCTGGTTGGTGGAGGTGGTATGCATCCATAATCCACTGGAAAGCGCGCTTTGCAACGGGTGTATCCGATCTCATGTATCGTCCAGACACGGCCCAGGTCCTGGAGACAGCGGCTTGCTCCGGAGGAAGTATACGAACGAGACTCAAGAGTCGCTGAAGTATCGGATGGCAGTTTTGGCCGTTTGATACAGCGCTCCATATACTGATGAGAATGCATCCACCCAGCAGAGTGTTAAAGTTAAAATTTTGGATGCTGACAGGCTCGACACCCACTCAAAAAATCTGGCCGCACTCGCCACGTCTGTCAGTCTGTCCTCATGCACAGCTTCCAATTCACGCCACTAGGCCTCTCTTCCCCCTCTGTTCCGCGCTTAACTGTGCCTGGACCTTTTGTTGAATGGTCCGTGGGCTCGAGGCACTGACACATCCAATTTTGACGCCTGAAGCCATATTTTCTTATTCACCCCCTGCGAGCCTTCTTCTGAGTGATCTTGATCTGGTTTTTCTTCCAAGTAGTTTCCCTTGTCAATAATTGTCGACGGTGTCGCAAGCTTGTTCCGGCCGTTCTCATTGAAGCGGAGTACTGGCTGCTGCCACGGACCCCTCCATCTTACCCACTCGCCTGCCCCTCCAATTCCATTATTATCCTCCCCATCATATAATAATCTCTTGTGTGGTGGTCACGCGCAGTGGCGCCTTGCAACGTCTGGCCTTCAACCTTATCTCTACGTCGTATCAAGCTGAGTATGTTGATTTCGGTTTCCTCGAGCTAGATGTACTGTGTTTTGGAGAGTATGCCAACTGGGATATAAACTCTGGATTCTTGATTCCTTTCGATTCTTCGCTCTCTTCGGAACCCTCCCTCATCTCAACACCCCCCTTCGAACTCCGCCCGGTGTCTTTGTTGCTATAAAGCATGGTCGATCATCCATCCAGGAATAGTCTTCGTCCTTTAGCCCCGAAAGGGCCTGATGGTGAAGCTCGACCCCCAAGTCGCTCCCCAGAAGAAAGTCGAACAAAGCGTGCCTCAACCGCATGTGGTGAATGCAAGCTGCGCCGAACAAAGGTACTCCAGACCTTCCATGTCTGCTTATAATGAGATCAGTCCCCCCGCCTCCGGTTGCTCTCTAGTTACTGAGGGTCACGTCCTGCTAGTTGAAAAGTTCTGAGAAGTATCACTGACTGATGCTTTGCTGATAGTGCACCGTGGATGATTCCGGCGGCCCTTGTACCGAATGTGCGCTCCACAACAGGGAGTGCATAATCGATGAGCTGTCAGACAGACGTCGCAAGATCGCGGCCAAAGAAACTGAGGAAAATCTCCGAAGGACCCAGAGAGAGCTCCGGGATACTCAAGGCCAGCTGCAATATTACCGATCATACGTAAATTCCATGCTTAGCGCGATTAGAGGCTGCCAAGAAGCAGAGCTCACCAACATCGTCAACGTTATCCGACACAGATCAGACGCGGAAATCCAGTCTTACCTCTCTCAGATTGTCCCTTTTTTGCCGCATAATCCGCCGTCTGGGCGGAGGGACGGGCATATGATGCGGTAATGCTGCGGGATAACGTCGGCATCATCAACGCAACATTATCACATACAGGAACGGCTCCTCTTGTGGCTACGCGACCGCATTCAAACCGCTGGCCTTTTTGACGATCCGGGCCTTACATATGCTTTAGATGGACGAGGCAAGGAAGGTCTCATCCTTGATGTATCAATAGCTCTCCGGGCTTAGGACGGGTACAATCGCTCAGCCGCCCACCTAGAACACCTTTTCGGATCTGCGAAAATCAACCGGTGTTATCTTTTGTACTTTTGGAGTCAACGAACCAAAAGTACCCACAACCATGCAAAAGTGATGAGCATAGTCATGGAAGAAGGAACAAAGCGAGTTAGAAGGGAGGAACTGTCGGTATCTTCAATATTCTCTAGCTTTTCTGGGTCTCGTTTGCGTTGTGTCCTCTTGCGATTTTGCGTGCTCTCTGCTATTGCCTAGCATACTTACCTCATCCAGTACATAATTCAGGGTTCGGATTCTCAATCCAGCAATATTGTACCCGTGCATTTACATCCATATCCTAGATACTTACTACCTTCCTGCCGGGTACGCGCCTGGGTCCACCGGAATTGATTTTTTCCTCGGCTGATATAGAGCCAGAAGAGGTCAGACAACGTTTTGCTGTAAAATGCGTGCTTGAAAGAGATTAGTATCCCTAGTACTTACATCTAGCGCTCAATCCGCGTTATGTAGGGTTGTACGTACCTGGCTGGGGCTCTTCCACCACATCCGCACTCGGCAAGCATCCGACTGAGTCCGCCGCTAGTCGCTTCTCCCCACCCAAGATTCAGCGTTGCCGACTTACCAGAGCCACCACTCTGGGCGTCCAAGACTCACAACTAGTCACAAGTCACGGGCCGGCAGATGTCGGTTGTTTCATATTATACATTGATCATGCCTGCAGCCATCGTGTCGGCCCGGGGTCAAGTATCCCCTGGTGGACCGGGGCCCGGCTCCAAGCCTCCAGCTCCAACCCCGCACGTCCAAGTTGTTGGCCCCAGAGTCCGTCCAGACTAGCGAAAATGACTCAGAATCTGTTGGAGACTCGGATTTTTCTCCTTTGCTCTCCTCATCTGCCCTCTGCCCTGCCCTGCCGCCTAGCTCGCTCTCTACTCTACCTGCCCTTACTGCAACATAACGTGGAGCCGCGCGGAAATAAACCTCTTAGGCCACGCGACTGTGACAGATCGCATACCCAAGTCTTGGCCAACCTCCCCGCCTCCGATGGCTAGCACCCTTGTGGCGCAGGCGGGCGTCCAGCTCTCACCCCGGGTGGATTATAACGGTACGGCTCAGGCAGACCCGGTCCGGGCTGGGCGGAAGAGGAAAGCATCGGCATTGGACCCGTCAGCGAGTAAAACCAATGCGCCGCGACAGAAGATCACAAGAGCATGTGATTCTTGCAAGGACAAGAAGACGCGATGCACTGGAACACTCCCTTGCAGCAGATGTACAAGGCTGTCGCTGCCATGTGAGTACAACGCTGCGTATAGTCGAGGTCTGCCTCCAGATCCGCTCCCGGCGCCTGCGTCGGTGGCTGCGAGTTACTCAAGGAACCGATCTACATCGCATGCCTCGTTCTCTCAGAGCCCTAATGCGCAAATCTCCCCGCCGAATAGGGGGTCACCGAGGACTACAAAGACCCCGCGCTCACACTTATCGCGCAACTCCGTGGAAGTGTCACGGCGCAATTCTCCCGATCCAGTGGCCACTGACTTTGAAGGAAACTACCTCGGACCAGCCTCGGGAGTCTCGTTTTTGAATCGTGTTTGGCGGCGTCTACATCAGGACGAAACAAGCGCTGTTCCCGACGAGCTACAGAACGAATCATGGCCGAAGAATACTTCTGTGTTCATGTTTGGTGACAAGGCATATGCGGACTACCGCGATGCTGGCTTCGCTCTTCCTAAGTTCGACAAAGCCCTCGAGTTGGTAAGCAGATATTTTGACTACGCTATGGTCACGTACCGCTTTTTACACCGGGGAAGTGTGGAAGAATGGCTTCGACAAGTGTATAAGCACAGTATTTCGCCGTCTAAATTGCCTACGGGGCTCTTAGTGGCGCGGACTGCGATTATTCTCATGATATTCGCTGTAAGTACTCTTCATGAGGAGCAGACCCAGGGAAACCAGGCTGAGAGTTCGCGTGAAAGGTAAGAATAGAAGTCTAGACTATCTTCGTTTGCTCATTTAGTTTTATAGCGAACGATGGTATGCAGCATCGAAATACATGCTCTCTATGGAATTTGGGCCTCCGCGTCTCGAGACCGTTCAAGCACGACTAGGCCAGTGTCTTTACCTACTTTCGTCCTCAAGAGCCAATGAATGTTGGTATATATTTGGCACTGCAGTACAATTGGTGACAGCCCTTGGCTTGCATCGGCGGTGTGCCGCTAAACTGTCCAAGAAGGGTATCACGTACTTGGAGAGGGAGCTCCGCAAACGCATTCTCTGGAGTGCTTATACACTGGACAAGTACCTCAATGTCATTTTTGGGAGGCCTCGGTTGTTGCACGACGAAGACATTGACCAGGAACTGCCCGATGAGGTCAACGATGAGGACATCCTTCAAGATGATCCGGCTTTGCGTCTAGGCACAGCGGATTCCATGATGATTGCATCTGTCTTGCATTATAGGTTCGCCCTGTTACGCCTATGCTTTTGTTTAAGCATCGCTAATTGAATAGGCTCGGGCGTATTCTGGGTGAGATTTCTCGCCAGTTTTACACGGTCAACCCTATAATTAAGGAATCCCCACTCGAAGCTGCTGTAAGAATCACTTCGGATCTTGAGAAATGGAAAGAAACCGCGCCGCCCTTGTTCAATAGTGTACGCCCGACAAGCCTTATCCCGCCATTATGCCGGCAAAGCCAAGTCCTTCGGCTCGCCTACTGCCATGCAATGATACACGCCACGCGGTCTTTCTTGCTGAGCGACTTTACCGATCTTAGTCGCCGGCCAGTAGCTCCAAACCCGACAGTGACTGCTCATGTAAGTAAATGCCTAGAGGCAGCCGAGGAAGTCATAAAACTGGTGGACAGCATAGCGAAGCAAGGTACCCTCATACAATCGTTTTGGTTTACACACCACGTATGCTTTTGTGCAATTGTTGTGGTTTACATCTACACCATCCAGCAGCACCGACTCTCGTCAACATTGGGGCCCGCTGAGTTGGACAATAACCGCGTACGGTCGCTTTTCAGCCTTGCAGAGATATGTCAGCAACATCTGGCCGAGGCCACTCGCAGAAACTGCCCTAGCCGGCGTTACGGTATCATCTTGGAAGAAACAAGAGTGGAAGTGCACAAACAGCTCGGCACCGCTCAGTCCAATGGCGGCTCGCTTGCTATCATTTCAGAACAACCTCGAGACATGCCTCTCAGGGATCAAGAGTCAGTTGTTGAGCAAGGGCCAAATAATCTGCCTGACATGAACAATGTCGCTCCTTTCAATTCAAATCCGGTCGGCTATGCTGGCAGTTTTCCCTCGTCAGCATTTGTAGATGAACCATTTGATATGGGTGATGTCGGGTTTCTGGATAACCTTGACGGATCCATATGGTGGACTCAACTAGACACTTGGGTTAGTATTCTTCGTGTCCTTCTATCCGTGGTTATCTGACGGGATTGACTGTCTAGGCATTCTCGAATCTGCCTAACGATTCATCCCAGTTTTCATTTTGAGCTATAGCACATTAGACGTTGATGATTAGAGACAGCAAGCTTGATACCCTAAGATAAGTAATCTATGAGTACATCCTACACTTGAGGTCTTATAATCCAGATTTTGCTCTCTAAGCCCGCAATACGTGCCTGAAGTCTAGCCCAGATACCTTGTATTCCAGTCCTATAGATACTTTTCGATCTTGGTCAGCGATTTGTGCTTTGCTCGTCCTTGGCGTTGATCTTGAGGTGGATGCTTTGCATGGAATATCATTCCCATCGGATCACGTCTTCGCCTCATCGGATAAATCTCCGAAGCATGAAGCTTATCCGAGTTGGCAGACGAGCATAGCCGGCCTTCGTCTGCAGAGACAAACGGAGCCAGCCGACCCCGGATTTCCGATCTTGACCTTCGTACACTTATTTAAACTTGCTGCTCGCTCCAGGATGATTGCTAAGATATCCGTCCAAAAACTTGGGGTCCAGGATCTTGCCCATCACGATGCTCTCTACACTTCTTCCCCAAGCACCAACCCACATCGACAAGCTCCCCCACGATAAGGAGCACTCTGCATTGACGCAGGCAGAGCCTCTGACTGTCGATGAGCTTGTCCGCCACCGTGCTTCTCTCGGTCCATCTCAACCCGTCGTCTACTACCCTCGAACCGGCATAGAATACTCAGAATTCCCACTCCAACAGCTCGATGTCTTTGCCCTCCGAATTGCAAAGATACTAGCAGAGAAGATTCCGCCCCGAAAAACCTCGTCAGAGTCGCCCACCGTCGTTGCGCTGTTGGGACCATCAGATCTGAATTACCTCGTTCTCCTTCTCGCTGTCGCCAAACTTGGCCATGCCGGTTTACTTCTTTCTACCAGGATATCGGTCGAGGCCCATGTGTCCTTGATAGAAAAGACCAACGCGCAGCAAATTTTCGCCCACAGCTCTCTGAAAGGAACGGCCGTGAAGGTCAAGGAGCGAGTTCCGGCCTTGCAAGTCCACGATATCCCGAGTGAAGAGGTCTACGATTATACCATTCCAGATGAACCGATCGACACGAACCTCCTATCTCACCTTGACCCCGAAGTCGAAACAAAGCATCTTGCATGGATAATTCACAGTTCTGGCTCGACGGGGTTACCGAAGCCCATTTTCCAGACGCAGCGAGCCGCCGTCAAGAACTATGCTGGGAACATGAACATGCGCGGCTTCATCACCTTGCCCTTGTACCACAATCACGGCATATGTTGTCTGTTCCGAACCATCTACTCGAACAAGACCCTGCATTTGTACAACCCGCAGCTTCCGCTGACGAGCCAGTATCTAGTTGATATTATGCGGTCGTACAACTTTGAGATCTTCTACGGTGTGCCATATGCGCTGAAGCTGCTTGCCGAGTCCAAGGAGGGCATTGCGGCTCTTGCGAATCTCAAAGCTGTCATGTTTGGAGGATCCCCTTGTCCCGACTCTCTAGGAAATCTGCTAGTTGAGAATGGGGTCAATCTCATCGCTCATTACGGATCGTGAGTATCCTCCAAGACAGCAGTAGGCACAGAACTGACACTTACAGAACCGAGACGGGTCAACTGATGACATCCATTCGCTCACGGGATGATAAACGATGGGACTGGCTCCGGCCATCTGATGCCGTGAGGAGGTTCTTGCGGATGGAAGAGCGGTACCCAGGCGTCTACGAGTCCGTTGTTCTCGATGGCTGGCCTTCAAAGGTCATGTCGAACCGCCCAGATGGCGCCTACGCCACGAAGGATCTATTCCTGAAACACCCCGAGATAGAAGCTTACAAGTACTACTCCCGACTAGATGACACGATCACCCTAGTCAACGGCGAGAAGGTGATCCCGCTTGATCTCGAAGGACGAGTCCGGCAGCTCAGCGTTGTCGCAGACGCCCTCGTCTTCGGCGTCGGCAAGTCGAACATTGGCCTAGCGATCATTAAGGCTCCAGAAGCAGCATCAATGACAGACGAACAGATTATCGACGTGATCTGGCCAGCCGTTGAAGAGGCGCACGAGACACTCCCAGCATACGGCCAGCTCTCAAAGAATATGGTTCGAGTCCTTCCGGCCGATACGCCCTATGCCCGTACCGACAAGGGAACCGTCATCAGGCAGGCATTCTACCGCGATTTTGCCGACTTGATTGAGGCGTCTTACGAAGCTGACGATGAGATGACGGGAACTATGCTTCTTTCAGAAGAAGAGCTAAAGGCCTTTCTACGAAAGGAATTGCCTGCCATCGTTCCAGCCAGAAGTCATGAGGATTTTGCTGACGACGCTGATTTCTTTTCTCTCGGAATGGACTCGCTGCAAGCAACCCAGCTGCGATCTGTGCTTATCAAGTCGCTTGACACGAAGGGACAGAAGTTAGGGTTGAATGTTGCATTCGAGAACCCATCTATAGGCTCACTCGCACGATACCTCAATTCTCACACCTGTGGGACGGCGGAGGCGACGGCTTCCATCGAGGAGCAGATGGAGGCTTTGATCTCGAAGTACAGCGATTTCGAGCAGCATGTTCCCCGGCCTAATGGACTAAGCGGGAGATACATCGTGAGACTCCCACTGCAGGCTAACCCTACGGGGCCAAAGCTAACGTATCCCAGATTGTAACTGGAGCTACTGGCTCTCTGGGCTGCCATGTCGTCGCCAAACTATCCGCTCTTCCAGACGTACAAAAAGTCTACTGCTTCGTCCGCGCCGGCTCCGCCCTCGACGCATACGGCCGGCTCTTGGACTCTCTCCGCGCCAGACGGGTTTATGATACCCTCTCGACCTCATCAAAAAACAAACTGATAGCCCTCCCGTCCGACCTCTCCCAACCAGACCTAGGTGTTAGCTCCACAACCTACAACACCCTCACCTCCTGCCTAACAGACATCATCCACTGCGCGTGGTCCGTAAACTTCAACCTAGCCCTCTCGAGCTTCGAAAAAGACAACATCGCCGGCATCCGCCACCTCGCAAACCTCTGCCTGCGAACCCAAAGACCAGCACCAGCAACACTCAACTTCTGCTCGTCCATCAGCGCTGTCGTCCGCTCACCTATAGACACAATCCCCGAAGCCCTCCCGGCAAGCCTCGAGCACGCCCAGAACATGGGATACGCCCAGTCCAAGCTCGTCGCCGAGCACCTGTGCGTCAAGGCATGGGAGCAAACGGGCCTGCGAGCCCGCGTCCTCCGCATCGGGCAAGTCATCGGCGACACAGACAACGGGATCTGGAACACGACCGAGGCAATCCCGCTGATGATCCAGTCGGCCAACACAATCGGGGCACTGCCTAAGCTCGATGAGTACCACCGCTGGCTACCCGTCAACACAGTCGCCGGCGTTATCTCCGATATCTCGCTCTCAAGTGCGGAGAAAAACCATATCGGGTCAGAGACGCAGCCCATCTTCAACATCATCTCTCCACACCCCTTCCACTGGACGCGGGACCTCCTCGCGTCTCTGCGCGCTGCGGGTCTCGAGTTCGAAGAGCTTACCCCCAGCGCCTGGATCAAACGGTTGCGCGAGTCGAACCCAGATCCGGTGGCGAACCCGCCGATCAAGCTGGTTGATTTCTTTGCGGGGAAGTATGATGACGATAAGCCTAAGAGAGTCGTTGGTTGGGAGACAGATAAAACGGCAGGTCTTTCGGGGACGTTCGGAGATGCGAAGGGTTTGGAGCAGGATATTGTGGGCAAGATGCTAGGGTATTTTCGTGGAGTGGATGGGTGGGGGAAGAGTAAGGGGAAATCTGCATAAAGTGTCTAAGGTAGTATAAGTGTCCCGATGAGGGTTCGCTGTATTTAGTATGCGCTTTTGTTGTACCTAGGCATTTCGGTTTCTGGTGAGCTGGAACTTCTGATTGGAGGAAAGAGTTCATATATATACGCAGCAAATGATTCAGATTGTACAGATATGAAGCTTCAATAAACGCCGTTAACCTTGTTTTTATGAGGCAGCAGACATTAACACGTGACGGGCATACCGAATGTAGGCAAGGCAGTATATTCCAGCTATAGCAATTGCAAATATACAACCATATCACCCCATGCACCAGTCAACAAAGCAGCAGCCAAAATGTTCAAAAGCAACAAAAGATAAGCAAAATAGATCAAGCGCCCGTACCTCGGATCTGCTCCCCATGCAAATTCAACAGCCCAAGACGCCCGCCTATGAAGAAGATCACGACAAAAACGAGCAAGACACCGAGGTTTCCAAAACACAAACGAAAAAGGTTTATACTATGACAACAATGTAGACAGCCTATAGATGCTTGCAGTATACACAAAACATGATTAGGTAGGTGGTAGATGAATGGCAGGTAAGAGGGAGTAAGTAGTAAGTAGCGAGACAAAGAAGGCGGGTATTTAGGTTTAAGATGAAGAGGAGGCGCTTGAGGTGAAGTCGGGAGTATAGTGGAGGTCTGTCGCGGTGGAGCTCGGGGATGCGCCAGTGATGCCCGCACCACTGGCGGCGACCTGCTCCTTGAGGGCTTTGTATTCGGCAAGTTGGGTTTGCAGCTCTTGCAAGACATCTCCAATTGGCGCCGCGTGGTTGTCGAGGTTATCGCCTCGTCTAAAAGGACGCATGATGTGTCGGATGGCCAAAGTACTTATGGTGACCTAGATATTAGTCAGCAACGCATCCATCGATCAAAAGCAAGGAACTCTACATACCTCAATGCGCGTCACTTGCTGCTCAATCAGACTGACGACACTCGAATCTGCTAGCTCTCCGCCGTGCTTCTTGATGATGTTGGTAAGTGCCGAGTTCGGTTCCCCAAGCCTCGTGTCGCCTGGATACTCTAGCGCACCGCATAGCCTTTCTAGCCGAAGCGTGACTTCCCACAATCGCCAGATAAGGTCTGTTTGGATCTGGAGTTGTGAGTGTTCACTAATAGTGGTGGGGGCATTTTCGTCTCCTGACGACATCTGGTCCAGAGTTGACAAACGCCCCGATAAAGCATGGGGGTATATCAGGTATAGGGGTTCCGGATTCTCGAGGCCCTTCAACTTGCGCTCGCCCTGGTCTTTGATCACAAATCCCTGACTATTGAGCTGTTGCAATTCGCGGCGAATGTTGTCCCCAAGGTCGAACGCATAGCTTTCCTCAGAGCCAGTAGAGGCAGCACGCTCACTGTCAGCAAAGAGCTCGAGGTTACGTTGCATGTCGCTCATAAAATCAGACGAAACGAAGATTTGCCCACCGTCCGCAACGGCCGAGATTCGTGATGCACGGTTCACCATTGGTCCGAAGTAATCCATACGGTTGGTAACGGGATCCTTTTCGCAGACAGGCTCGCCCCAGTGAATTCCCATCCGGACTGACAGGCCTCGGAAGATTATGTTGTTTTCCATGTCGTACTGGACTTGGCATTGGGGCTGATCGAGAATCTCCGTTGGCCACTCAGCCTCCAAGAGTTGGTATTGACAGTTGAAACACCAGAGCAGAGCAGCAGTTGTTGTTGAAAAGGCGACCATGAAAGCGTCACCCTCAGTCTTAACTTCATAACCACCGATAATGCCCAATTGACGACGAAGGATATCGTTGTGGATTTGAATTGCCGAACGCATTGCGTCGGGACATGACTCCCAGAGCCCTGTAGACTGCTTGATATCTGTGAATATTATGGCCAGTTCTCCAGTCGGAGCATCAACATAGTCAAAGCGAGCCAACCTGGAATCTCCAGGCATATCACGCGGCTTCTTGGTACGCTTAGGGCTGGGCAAGATCGAGTCGTCGACTTGGTTGAAGCTGTTAAGGCTGGGAAAGCGTGGCGGGCGCCTCTCACGTTTTCTTAGATCCCCTACACCCAGGATCATGACCATGAGCTTATTGGTAGCTCCAAATGACAATGCGAGATCCCTTATCTTTTGGGCCGCAACCATCAAGTCCCGGCGCTCGGCTCTTGTTACATCAACGACAAGATCTGGAGTAACGTAGTCCCATAGCTCTTTCGAAGCCAAAATAATCATCTCATCTTGCTCGGTCAAGTTTACATGCATGGTATGCGGTGCCGCGATTACAGCAGGCATTAGGTTGAAGTATCCGAACGATCGAGAGACAGGGAGATAATCATTCAGCCTCCCGTTGCGGGAGACAAAACCGCCCGCTGCTCGTATCCTCGCCCGCTCCCCCGCTTCCGCAGGATCATGATTTTGCGTCAGATATCTCATGGTGCCATCTGACTTGACAAGTATAGCCTGGGCATCACCGATATTGGCTGCATATAGATCCATATTGTTCAGGTACAGGACAGTGGCGACGCCGCCAGATTGAAGGTCTTCCTTGTTGAGCCGCACTCTCTTCTGGTCTGGTGGGTCCTCTTGATATTGTCTGACATCTTGGTCGATGGACTTATAGCAAGCGAAAGCCATGTTTTTGTTGATGGTGAGGAAAGTTCGCCTGAAGGCATCCAGTGGTGTCTCATCCTCGTCCCGCCGGAGGCGCTTAAGCTCAGAAGAGAATGTGTGCAGGAAATTCTCATGCAGAAACTTAGCAACCCTAGAGCCTCCAGTAGAGCTAGGCTGCCCGTCAAACATCCCAACGACGGTTTCCACGTTATCTTGCCTCATCCGGGGCACGATCATGTCGATAATAGAAAGATGCTCGCTTCGACCAAGGAAGTCTGCCATGCCGTAGGCAAGTGAGCCAGCCAGAGAAGCAGATGTCCTTACACGGCGGTCTTCATTCTCTTCCGGGATGGTGGACGTGGTGAGAGTTACGTCCATCAATCCAAGTACTCGGAGGTGAGTGAGGGAATTGAAATCGGTCAAATCCGTGCCATTCGGCGGTTGCGATCCCAGCGACGACACATTTGGCTTGATCTCCAGCCGTTTGTTTCCAGAGAAATTGAGATACTTCAGATTCCTGTTCCAGTTCCAGTTCCAGTCGTAAGGCCAGTTCGAAACGTTGTACTTCAAGTAGTTGCTCCCAACATCAAGGATAGAAAGCTTGCTCACTTTGCACAACTCTGCCGGGAGAACTTGAAATCGGTTCGCATTGAGATTCAAAATCTTTAGACTACTGCCCTCCTCGAGGTCATCTGAGGGAAGAGATGTAAGTTCGTTGCCCGACAAGTAGAGTTCCGTCAGCAAAGGCCAGCGCTTGAGCAGCCCCGGAGGAATCTCATTCAGCACGTTGTACGATAAATTCACTATCCGTAGCTCGGGAATGAATGAAAGTTCACGGAACACGTCGTCTTCGAGGCGGTTATCAGCCAGGTACAGGTTCCGGAGCGACCCGCCAAATGTGGTGGCCACGTGCTGGGAGAAATTGGAATCTTTCCTGGAAGACGGGCTTCCTTCCGTGAGTTTCGATGCTGTCGAGACTTTCCTCCCTCCCTGGCTAAGGGAAGACGCAACTGAAGGTTTGCGATGGCTCCCGCCACTGGGAGAACTGCCACTGTTGGGGAGGACGGCTGATGTCTGGCTTGGGCGGCGTGTTTCCTGCTCTTCCAAGGTGCCCAGCTCATCAAAGCTCAGTGGGGCTGAGCTACCTGGCGTTACTGCTGGGGTCGGAGTAGCAGTAGCCTCACCCGGGAGTTGAGGTGCAGGCCCACCGTGCTTAGGGAAGCTATCCAGCACGTTCGACGAGACATTGAGTGTCTCCAGCTTTAAACAATACCAGATCTCCTGAGGTAATCTTCGGAGGTTACATTCTCTTAAATTGAGGTACTTGAGCTCGATCAAACATCCAATTGTCGGAGGAAGTGTGGAGAGAGGGTTCTTGGACATGCTAAAGTATTCGAGTCTCCGCAGCTTTCCAATGTGCGGTGACATAGACATGAAATGGTTTTTGTCCAAGATGAGCTTCGTTAGGTTGGGCAACGCCTCGAATAGAGTATCTCGAAATTGGACCAATTTCGCCGAAGCTATGTTGAGAGAAGTCAGAGTCGGCATAGGCGCGTCGATGTCGAACTGCGTGACAGGGCAATGATCCAAGACCAGATTCCGCAGCTTGGGAAACGACCCTTTGAATTTCGAGACAGAATTGTGGCCAATCAAAAGCTGTTCCAGGCGCGGAAGAAGGGACAGACTATCTATGTTGGCGATGTCATTGAATCGGGCATCTATCTCCTTCAAATTCACAAGATCTTGGATCGATTCATCGAAAGGACCTCTGAATCCGTTATTTGTCATCCAGAGACGCTCCAGACTGGTCAGGTTGCCAATGTTCGGAAGCTCGGAGATGCTGTTGAAACTAATGTCAAGGTCCACCAGGCTTTTCAGGTTGCATAGGAATTCGGGGAACACCTGAAAATTATTGGAAGAGATATTCAAACTTCTTAGAGACTTGAAGTTTCCAAAATAATTCGGGAGCTCTGTGAGTCGGTTATTCGCCAGTTTTATGCTGACAAGACCTTGTAATTTGTCAAGGTTCGCGTGATCAAGCTGATCCAAGAAGTTGTTGGAGACGTCTAGATACGTCAAGCGACTTGCGAGACTGAAACTGGGAGGCAAACGCAAAGCCTCGCTCCCAATATACTTGATCTCTCGTAAGTTGATGCAACCCTGTATGAAGTCTTTTGGCACATCTAGCTCCAGATTCCGGGAAAGGTTTAGAGATATGATCTCAGGGGCCTTCTTGTATAGAGCGATGGGAATGGTAACGAGACTCCGACCTTGAAGATCCACGTGGCTGAACTTTTGGTTTCTACTAAAACCCGGCTCGCCTTCAAGGCTACTATACCCACTTAGTTTTGTGGGCAAGAAGGTAAAGCGGAGAATGTAACTGTGATCCTCTCGTCCAAGCTCTTCAATCCGATCTTTCTCTGTGTACCCAATTTGTTCGAGTAATCGTTTCTGCATGAGAATTGGCTGTTCATTGGGGTCCAACTGTCGCGAGATGTCATTTTTGCGCACAACTATCTCGTAATTGTTCAGATGGTCAGTCAGAAAAGACTTTTTTCCTAGTGAAAGAAGAACATCGGCGACAGTGGCTGGTAATCCGTTCGACAGGGTGGCAAACGTCCCATCGATCCGAAACACGCGAATAAAATATGGAATACCGTCGGGTTCGACTATCGTGTCTGTGTCATCGCTAGTAACCTTAGGAACTTTCGCCGAAATCTCGTCTTTTTGCCGTTTGACATGCCAGCTCTCGGGCGCGTCCCAATTGCCGACACCAAGCTGGTCTCCCGTCCGTTTTTCGTCGGGACGTACTGCCTTGCCCTCATGCGGCCTATTTCCATCATTGGAAGATGGTTGGACAATGCCTTCCATATGGGTTAGATCGGTATCCAGAGCCCAAACACCAGGTGCTTCTTGGGGGTTCGCCTCTTTTCCACCTGGAACTTCGTGGCCGGCACCGCGGCGACCTCGAAGTTTACCGTGCGCAATTCCCAAACCTTTACCATCTTTCTTTCGTTCATTGTCACCATTTTCGGCGCTCTTGGCAGATGACCCGCTCTCCAAACTACCTTCTCGTCCTCTTCTTCCAGGAGAGGCATCCCGTCGCGCAAGCTTTGACGTGCCTCGAATAGCATCTGCCGGTCCTTTCGATCCTGGGAAATGCTTGAGGTTGGGTCGGCGGAGTTTCCCCAAGAACGAGCGCTTCGATGATGGCGCACCCGGTGAGCCTTGACCTGGGTCCCTCGTATAAACGCTTTGAAGACTCGGGGTGGGACTCGTAGAGCGCCCAACAAGATTGGTGGATGAGTTACCGGCGGGTCGGTAACCCAAGCTGCCGTCCCTAGATGGACGCAGACCAACAGAGAAATCATCACGACCTGTTGATGGACGGTCGGGGTATCCAGCAAGGTCACCAGCAGCGTTTGTCTTCTCTTCCTTACTTCGAGAATGTCGATGTCCGCTAAAATGTCTGCGAGATGAATCCCTCGATGTACGAGATGCATTTTGCGAACCGAATCGGTGGCGGTCTATCCCTGTAGGAGTTTGATGAATAGGAGCTTCCCCAAGCTGCGGAATGTCCTAGCATAAATCAGCTGTGTGGTAGACGTATAGTTCTTTGACTTACATTGTATTTCTGGTACTCCCAAGGGGTTATATCACTTGAGGGAAGTGGCGTTCGGGGTTGGCCAGGTTGTTGAGCATCATCTTGAGCCCCGTCAGACGGTCGTCTCGAGCCCTCGGAGTCAGCTCGCTGGCGAGCTTTAAAGTAATCAATCGAGGATGGCTTAGCCCCAGAATTGTGTTGACCATCATGATCATGCCTTGAGTCACCAGCATTGGGATCGTCACCGAAAAAGCCTTGTAATTTTTTTCGGAAAAGCCCGCTTGCACTGGATTTTGACCCCTGACTACTCACAGTTGTAGCACTGGCAACAGATGGACGCCGATGATCTCCGTTATAATCGAAATCCGGAGCATCGCTAGCGAGTGTACGTCCAGCGCCAGGGCGGAACGTGGCGGTTGCTGGAGAGGCTTCTTGTTCGGAATAGTCATGGAAGAAAGTGCCATGGGCATCACCAGTTCCCAACCTGGGGGAATGAGAGAGCGTGTTCTGGGGATCATGTTGAAAATAGTCGCCGTAATTGGTGTTCAGATGCGGACTCGGATTGTTAATCTGCGGAGGGCCTGGGTCATCGTTCCCAAGGACAGCCAATGCTTTCCTGTGACCGCCAAAGCCTTGGTGCTTGCGCAGGTCCGTCGGGGAGACATCGGGTGATCCCCATGAGAACATGGACGTGTATAGGTCGTTCGGAGCACCTAAGGAGGGAGGTCGCGGGGCCGGGATATCAAGCCTAGACGTGGTCAGCCGCCACAGCACAAGCCGTTGTCTAAACCAATGGTACTCAAGTTGCTAGAGGCAATCTAGGTTATCAGCGAGGCGAGAGTTCTTACCGATCATTATCATCATCCTTTGAATGGGGGGAGATGCTCCGGCCGCTAGTCACAATGCGGCCATACCGGCGACCATCCCTGATGGTTTCTTGCGACAACCCACTGTTATTGCCAGAGCTCTCCGAGCTATGCCGTCCTTCAGGCAGTTCCTCACCCTGAAACGCCATTGTTTGATGATAGTCGGGTTCACGGCTCGAACTGGGCCCGGCAATCATTAAGACTAGGCCAGATTTTTGCCGCCGCAGTAACCATCAACAACTCCTCCTTTGTTTATCTTCCAATGCAAAGCGATGACTGAAATCAGGTAATGGAGCCAAGATGGTGGGATCGTATTGGGTTCAACGGCGAATGGCGGGAGATTGGTTACGTCGGAAAGTGAGACAGCGAACACGTTCAAAATGGACCGTGAGATGAGATACGCGATAACGTGAGAGGTATTCGATTTTTCTCTGAGTTCTAGTGCATGTATATCCAAGAGGATGAGTTCCCTATGTTGCTGCTTCGAAGTGGCTAGGGTTTATCGTCGGGCGCCGCAATGCTTTAGGTCCTGGGGGGAGAGCGGGAACGATCAGGAAACGCCATCGCACGGTTCGAGGCGAAAGCCCATGGGCGCATGTCATGAACTAGATATAGGCGCAGTAGAGCAGAGACCGGGTCGAGATCGAAGCGCGCCTAGTGGTGGGGAGGAGAGTATGGGGGAGGAGGGGGAGCTGCAAGAGGATTGAGCACCGGACGGCGGACGGATCGTTCCAACTCTTGAGGCTCTGACCACCCGGCACGCTAAGCCCGATCCAGCAGTCATACTCTCAGCTTTCAGGTTGTAGGAGTACGAAACTCCGACGTATACCCTCATAGCTTTTTGAAGTACCTTTCTACTCTTCTCTGACGCCCGAATCTATACATCTACAGCCTTTGTCGATGATACTAGACATTGTTCGGTCAAGAATGGAGATACTAGGGTAGCCCAGCTTCGTATCCAAATCGGATGCTGGGGTCTTGTGGTCTGTGCGTCATCATCCGTGCTTTGATCTAAGAACAAGAATCGTCATTCATCTTGTTATCCATGTATGGTTTATCGGCTTCATTGTATAAATAGTAGAACTATGAGGTACCCTTGAACCTCAATATCGAACTGGCTTGATCAAGAGCAATCTACCCTTGCCATGTTAGTCCGTAGGAACAACCAATCGTGCTGAAAAATATATACTCGGCGTATTCAAATTGAGATCTTTGACAATGGATGGACTGCTACAGTCGGCTATCGAGGAATTATTATAGCCAAGTGCCGCGAGAAGATATTATGGGGATGGGCCTTGTCAGCATTCAAGCAGTGCTGAACGAACTATCAATACAAATAGAAGAAGCTGAAGCATCTCTATCACCATCAACAATGCAAGCAATTGGATGGACGGGATTCATATTCCAACACTGTATTTCCCAGCAAGAACCTCAGGGGATGGTTATGGTGTTTTTGAACTTCTAAACACAGACGGTGATCAAGCGGCGTTGATGGCGCTAGATGTAAATCCAGGCTCGTGAAGCTGCAGTCGTCCGTGCAACCATGATGGATATGCGGGGCCTGTTGACCGCAAGGTAAGCAACTTGTGTATTTTGATAACTATGGTCCATATGGAATCTTACAATAGGCCAAGACCTGTATGGAGGAAAGCCTCCGTACGGAGTAAATCAGGACTATACACCCTTAGTGCTATGACCATGGATTTTATGTCTTGATGTCCATGCTAAGGACCATACAAAGTGACCCACCAAGATAGATCTCTGTTATATGCGGGCCAGAGGATGCAGAGTGCACGGAATATGCGTACTGTCTGTCTTCCACTAGGCTCACTTGGCACTTTGATAGAAGAATTGTATAGTCAAGTCATGGTTTGTTTACATAGGATACCTAGAGTAGACTTCCGGGTTCAGTACTCTCTAGTAGGATTACACTGCTTGTACCGCGAGAAGCAGGGAGGTTGGTGGCACCTAACAAGTATATTGTGCGTTACTCTTTGTGTTGAGAACTCGAGATGTTTCTGCCTGGTGCCGCCCCCTTGCATTGCACATGGCATAGACACGCGGGTCGAAAAATGCACCCTAAAACAACCACGTCAGATCCAAGAGGGACCCGTGACAGATCATGGAGGGTCTCGGCGGGCAGCCGATGGCGCAGAGCTCTGGCCAATCACAAGCTCCAACTCACCTCATCAGCCACCGCCCCGTGACCTTTTGTGGAGCAGCCCAAGGCCGCCCGATCAACACTGAGCTCATGAAGGGCTGATCCGCTTGAGAATCAGGTGGCTGGACGAATCTACACCCTGCCTCCCTGCCGAAAGAAGTTCTGGGCTTGACATCAGCCGCTTCACCATAAATCAGGCTCTGGTCGCTTTAAATAGCATGCGCTGGGTTTCTCGCCCAAATGATGACCGCCCTTTCAGATTTCGATGCCTCTGGTTGCTCGTTGCGCCTTCCTCGAGTGACCGGACGCCGACGCTGCTGCACCGACAACGCTGAGTATCTCAGCAACAACAACCGACAGACCTCGACAAGCCTTCATATTCTTTGGTTTTCTTAGCCGTCGCAGCTTTCGCTTTTTATTTTTGACTGACGATTTGTACATACCTGTTTGACTTCTTGCATTTCACCTATCTCAGTCGTCCTTCACCATGAAACTCCGGCTTAATTGCTCAGCTGTTGGCCTCCTTTCATACCTGGCCGTGGCCGCGGCTCAAACATACACTGACTGCAACCCCTTGGAACAAAGTGAGCGTCTTTTCCATCTTTAAAGTGCTGAACACTAATATCCCGAAGGCTGTCCCGCAGATCCCGCACTGGGCGGCTCCGCCAACTATGATTTCACCAAAGGCGCTTCTGATGACTTTACTGAGGTCATGTCACCATCATACAGCGACGATGGAGCGACTTTTACCGTGACAAAACAAGGCGATGCTCCGCTGATACAGTCGAATTGGTATATCATGTTCGGGCACGTTGAGTTTGTGATCAAGGCTGCACCGGGAACGGGCATCGTCAGCAGCGCCGTCCTGCAGTCGGATGACCTGGATGAAATCGACTGGGAGTGGCTTGGGGGCAACAACGACAATGTACAGACAAACTACTTCGGAAAGGGGAATACCGCCACATACAACCGCGCAGCTACCCATGCCAACGCAGGGAACCACGATACCTATCACACGTACACCATCGACTGGACTTCTTCCCATGTCGTATGGCAGATTGACGGCAAAACTGTTCGCGTGCTTACTCCCGACTCTGCAGAGACCAACCAATATCCTCAAACGCCTATGATGGTCAAAGTTGGCGTTTGGGCCGGTGGCGACCCCAGCAACAACGAGGGCACGATCCGTGAGTCTCCCTTTCTCCATGTCTGGGCGATTTAGGATAATGATGATCGCTAATACACTTGTAGAATGGGCGGGTGGCGAGACTGATTACACTGCTGGTCCTTTTACAATGTACCTGAAGTCCATCAAAGTGACCGACTATTCTACCGGAAATTCATATACATACGGCGATAACAGCGGTTCATGGGGTTCGATTACTTCAGACGGTGGCAAGGTCAACGGCAACAGTGCTGCTCAGTCCATGACTGATGTTGGGACGGTACCCTCAATAACCGCTACTGCCGACAGTGGTCCAATTCCCTTCGAAGGAACGCACCGCGAAACTACAAGCTTCACAACGCCCAGCATCTATCCTTGGGTTCCCCGGCCGAGCAACAGCGACGATTCGGACTCTTCCCCGTCCACAGACTTGCCAGGAGATTGGCACTTTGCCGGCAGCGGAAAAGCCCAACCACCCAGCCGGTCCTCTATGAGTGAGCATTGCCCACATTTCCGTTTTGTCCCCTGGTCGAATCTCATGCTAAAGCGATGCCTTTTTACAACCCAGTATATGCGCCCGTCTACGTCTGCCTCGTATCACTTCTGGTCGGGTTTATACTCCCCCTCCGACCCTGAACCCTCGCAAGAAGCTCCTCAATGGGTGTTCCCTGAAACGGAGACGGCAGAGCTATCCGAAGCAGCTACCGAAGAAACCGAACGAATCGCGGCCAAATCAGGACATGGCCGCAACGGTGCACGGACCATCAACGCCGCAAACCGCGTGTTTGACGTCCCTTGGGTTCTCGGTGCATCATGTGCGCTTCTAGGTAGCTTGCTAGCATCTGCCTGAAACAAGCCAGTCTACGACTTGCTGTATCAAGCCCCGACCCCGCTGCAGCATTCAATTACGACTTTTATGAGATATGCGCCTAGATGCACAAATGACGACTTTGCTTACGATCACGACGTTGGCTTGTTATGACGACTGACTTCCTGTTTCTCCTCCTTCCTAGACTTGGTCCCAATGGCTGGTGTCTAATCGTTGATGCGGCAACGAGGCAAAATTCCGACGGGACCAATCCATCCTTCATCAATTCACGAGCACCTACTTCTCCTCATGTACTATATCCATGTCCGGTCGAAACCATTTATAGATCTCTACTTAATCAGTTGTGTTATTAGGAGTTGATTGACGTGGAGCAATTGAGCGCTCGGTGCCCTTTGCTTGCTCATCTGATCTACCTGATTCTGCTGTCTTGCTTTCCCTGGCGAGAATCCTCACAATCCGTCTATCAGTCTGGCTAGAAATATTGATATTGAATCCATCATTACAGCTACTTGACAACTTGGAAGCGCTTAAAGGATTATACTTATGGACTAATTATACTATGCACCTGATCACAGCACACAAGCCCCACTTACGCACCGGCATCTCACCCTCTCTCTCAGATCCGAAGCAAGGCTACGCGTCCTTGAGTGGCCAGCCTATCACATGTGGTAGAGCACCATATCAAACTACAGCTGCGCATAACAACGGATGCCCGTCCGCAAGTTCAGCATCAGACAGCAGAATACAGATTCCGATGCATAGCCCCTAGTGTCATTTTTCTCCGGAGTCGTCTCTGTCCCGGGGCAAATAGGCTATGCGTTAGACTACACACTAAACACTCTCGGCATTTGGAGACGTGGCGATCATGTGTGGGGGAATGCGGGGGATTTTAACTTTTATAAGGTGAGGTTTTATAAAGCGCACCTTACCCTTATCCATTATGCATGGCCTACTACTCCACTAGTTAGTAGTTACCTATCCTTAGCCTTGGGCTTGGTTACTCCGCACCTTAGTAGGTAGTGCCATATACCGCCAGCTTCTAGGCGTGGCTTTGGGCGTTGCGCCCCGCCGTTGACACTTGCTTGGGCGTCCTGGCCTGACCTGGCCAGGGATCATGCCTGCCTGAGCGTCGTACAGGACGAGGTATGCATCAATGGCAACCTGTGAGGCTGAGGTCCGAGGCCCCGGCTGCTGCCGAGAATGCTACCTATATGCGCATGCATGCTGTCAAGTGATCAGGGCCTGCTTGGGTTGGGTGGTATGTGGGGAGTGCTAGGTTCCAATGACGGCTGGTTATACAAGCTGCGGGGGAGGCTGGTGCCGTTGCCGTGGAGCGATGTAACTTGGGACGCTGCTTGCAAGACGTGGGATTGGGAGGATTGGAACGTTTGGATTGGATTGGATACGTGAGTAACCTTGGAGATAACGGAAAGCTAAGATAAACTATTGAATGGTATATCATAGGTAAATCTGTACAGGTCAATTACAGGCAAGTTCTATCTCTGGTGTACTTTTACGATATCTCTTTAGTAGCAGATGCTTGGGGTAATTGCTTGGAACTATATCAGTGATATAAGATTTAGACTCGAATAGTGATGGGGGAATGTCTCAGCAAAAGGTTGGGGTGAGTGATCCTGTTGCAGGTGTGCTACGCTCATGCACGCTTTCTGCTTATGGCGGTTGGATAATTGCGAAGATAATGTGTCCTCGACTGCCATAATCAAGACTTGGTCTAGTCCTGGCTAGTCAAGCCACCGAAACTCAAACAGGGCTATGCGCGTTCTGGTGTTTCTCAGCACCGGGTTTGGCAAATCGACGTAGCCCTAAGAACGGCATGTTGGTCGGGCTGTCGGGTCCGACGTAGAGGAACATGTCATACAACCAGCCACCAAATGTACATCCACAGAAGGGGGCAACTACTGGTACCTTTAAAGAACCTTGATGTTAGCAGAATTGTTTATAGGCTGTAACTTAAAGGGCTTACCCAGAAGTAATAGTTCCCCGCCTTCCAAACCTCGGTCCCGTACCCAAGCATGTACGAAACCAGTCTGGGCCCAAAGTCTCGCGCAAGATTAATGGCGTACCCTGTCTCCCAACCAAAGCAAGCACCGATGCCAAAAATAAGGAAAAACATGGCGAGAGGCATCAGAGGTCCGGCGGCCATGTTGCCCTTGTCAGTTAGGGCAAATATCAAGAACATCAGGATTGAACTGGCGACGAATTCGGAGAAGAACTGTCCTGTCCGAGTCATGAACTCGGCTGGGTATGTGCAAAATATGCCCGCCGATGCCGTTTCAGAGTAGCCTGGCACCGTCCTGATGTCTGGGCCTCCCTCGTATGCGTTGATAGCTGACTTGTAGTTTCCGTAGACTATGGCTGCGGCGGACATGCCTCCAAGGATCTGGGAGATGGCGTATACGGGCAACTTCCGCCAGGGAAACTTGCGGAAGACGCACATGGCAAAGGTAACGGCAGGGTTTAGGTGGGAACCGGATATACCGCTAACGTAGACGCCCAGCATGACTCCGAGGCTGTTCGATGAGATCGTTGTCAGATTTAAGCATGCCCGTTCAGTTTACAAAGGAAAGACACTCACCCCCATCCCCAAGATATAGACTGGTAGTCGCCTTTCTGGTTGTTGCTGAGAACGACCTGGGCAACTACTCCATTGCCAAAGAGGATCAGTATCATGGTGCCAAAGAACTCAGAGAAGGCCTCGCGGTAGGTGGCTCTTATCCTTGTCCACAACGTTTTGGGGCGAGCTTCAATAGTCGAATGCTCTGCTTCGGTGGTCTCGGAGGCCGGACTCTCTCCGAGGACAGAGTCTCGCTTGTTGCTTGCTTTTATAGAGACGTGCATATCCTCTGGGATGCTGATCCCCTCGACAACGGGCAGGATGGTAGTCATTTAAACAGGAAGTAGGTATGATAGCTTGCTTCGACGCAACTAGAGGAATATATGATGTTCACGGATGCTGGATTATGAGATCAAGTGGAAAGGAGAAAGCCGTAATGGTGCCTCGGGGTCTTCGTGCGGAATGTGCAACATATCCTACATATCATTTTCATTAGCATGCATGGTGTCACGTTCTCTATATAATGACACAAGAGCGGCTTACGATGGAAGCATTGGCTAGCTATGAATAGGCAAGAAATCCTGGCAAAACTCTCCGGCCAAACGGAGATGGACAATTCTTCAGATGGGGGGAAAATCGCAAACGCAGTGAAGAGGTCAAGGCAAGGCCAAGAGAGCCTGAATAGGTAATCAAACAATGACGGTTGACTGTTGGACCCGAGGGATCGCGAGACTTGAGCTGAAGAGTGGAAATTGAAGAGGTTGAAGGAGCAGCATGGAGTGCAAACAGAACGGAAACAGACTGGAGGCCTTCCACTTCCATCCACTGGACCCAACCCGCCAACCCTCCTGCCATCTCTTGACGCCCCTCTGACTCGTTTCCCCATAGCATCTCCCTGTATCAGCATCCCTGCCAGTGTTTTCTCGCAGTATTCGCTCATTCGTCTTCTCGCATGCAATAATGCTATCCCGGGATATTATCCGGCGGAGGATGTGCTTAACAATGCCTTGATATGATCGCAAGGCAACTCAGCCGTTATCCAACGAATGCGGAAAGTCAGCAAGTTCAGAAGGGCTAATTGAGCATTGTGTCACGCTTCATTTTCGGTCGTCGAATGTGAAGCCAGACCTCTCAGCCCGCAGAGTGTCTGTGTTACTTTGAGATATTAGCATTGCAAGGATTAGGACTGGCGCTATTTGAAGTTAGTAGTTTCCTCAGTCTCCGGTCTCACCATTCGCAATGCAACTGGTTGTGTACGGTATTTCTGACTTCTCCATTTAGAGTGCAGGTGCGGCTCCCTCCCACAACCACGAGCATATGGTATGCCTCTATCCGGATGTCGATGCTCTTTTAGTGCTGTCCAGGAACAATGCGGCTCTGTGACATCAATCGCCAGGCCATGGTCTCGTTTACGATATTCTGGAACGTTTTGGTGGAGACTACATAGAGAATGGTACATTTAGCGCTGCATCGCATGGATCCATAACTCCATCAGTCTCAATCGTCATTCGTGCATCTCCAGCTGTCATGTGGAGCTGCGGAGGTGGGTACGGTTGCCCCAGGTTGGAACTTGGCAGTCCTCTTTTTGATCTTAAACCACGAGAAGTGATGTCGTTGCATGCATCGGTACCTACTAGCTACCGGGTACATGCCTGACGTACCCGACCCGAGTGCCGTTTCAGAGTTTACTTAGAAGGGTCCTGCTGATAATGCCCTTCAACGATAGAAACAATATGATGGGAAGACAACGGCTTTGTGATCAGCATGGTCACCCCTGTATCGGTCCAACCGGATCGGCGACTGCGGTCTTTCCGACTCTTCCGACAGCTCAGATCGCCAACTACTCCACCGAGCATCTTCCCCACGGACGCAACCCAGCCAGTTGGGCCAGATGGGGTCACGCGGGTTATACTTGACATCGTATAGATGAGGAGCAAACACATTCGCGAAAGGGCTCGGATACCTACGGCGCGTGGAGAGTATGAAACTCGATTTTAACCGGTAAGGTCGACCTTGGCCAGGATTCTTAGCGGTCATAATGGAGAAGCATCGTTTCGCCCCTCGGAAACGCGTCTTGGTCTCCCAAGAGTGCCATTCCTCTTCGGTGCCGCTAGCATGGGTAAAGGTGAGATTCCTCTCTCGGCACATGCCCCTCTCCAGTTCGGGAGGATCTCCCCCGCAGACGATGGAAGACAGGCGGAAAAATTGTGAAACCACGCGTTGTGCTGAGGGCTTGGTTGAACAATTATTTAAACAAAGATGGAGGCGCGATACTTTCCTCGTTGCCTGCCGGTAAAGACTTGTAATCTTGACTGCATTTGCTCTTTCCCTCTTCTTCAACGTTCTCACTCCCACCAACCCACAAGCTGGACTCACTTATTCCCCGCAAGCCTTAGATTCGCTGTCTGGCTTCAATTCGAAGAATTATGGATTCGACAGAGACCTTTGTCGGCTCTATTGATCAGGGAACAACCAGCACCCGGTTCCTGATTTTCAACCGGGAAGGAGAGCCCGTTGCATCACAACAGGTGGAGTTTAAGCAGATCTATCCTCACCCGGGGTAAATTTACTTACACTCTTTTTGCTTATTCGTTGGAGCTAACATAATGAGTAGATGGCACGAACACGATCCGCTCGAGCTTGTGTCTTCTGTGGAAGCATGCATCGAAGAAGCTGTCCAGCAATTCGAGACCAATGGAAACGATCGGCAGTTGATTAAAGCTGTAGGTATAACGAATCAGCGAGAGACTACAGTAGTCTGGGACTACGAAACCGGAGAGCCACTCTACAATGCGATTGTTTGGACAGATACCCGCTCGCAAGCTATTGTTGACGAGCTCAAAAAGAAGCCTGAGGCCTCGCAGCTGCAACAAATATGTGGTCTTCCACTTACGACATACTCCTCCTCTTCGAAGCTTCTTTGGATGCTTACGAACGTTCCCAAAGTCAGAGAAGCGTACGAAAAAGGAACACTGGCCTTCGGAACCGTTGATTCTTGGCTTGTATACCGATTGAATGGTGGAAGCAACGCCAATATCTTCGTTTCTGATTGCACAAATGCATCGCGCACAATGTTCATGAACCTCAAAACGCTAGAGTACGACAATTTTTTACTAGACTTCTTCGGCATTAGAGGACGAGTACATCTTCCCAAGATTGTCCCCTCCTCAGATGTGTCAGCCTACGGAGCATTATCAGCCGGCTGTCTTGCAGGCGTTCCCATTATGGGATGCCTTGGAGATCAATCCTCGGCCCTTGTAGGACAGAAGGGCTTTTCCCCCGGTATGGCCAAGAATACTTACGGCACGGGCTGCTTTCTGTTATACAACGTCGGAGACAAGCCGGTTATCTCCAAGCACGGCCTTCTCGCAACTATAGCATACAACTTCGATGGGCGACCAGTGTATGCTCTTGAAGGAAGCATTGCAGTCGGCGGCTCTGGGATCAAGTTCCTTCAGAATAACTTGGAATTCTTCAAGGAGTCCAAGGGAGTCAACGATTTAGCACTATCCGTGGAAGACAATGGTGGATGTGTCTTCGTCACCGCGTTCAGTGGTCTCTACGCCCCATACTGGATTGATGATGCGAAGGGCACTATATGTAAGCCAAAACATTGCCAAACCTATAACCAGATGCTAACCTGGTTTTGAAACAGTTGGAATCACCCAATACACACAAAAGGGCCACATTGCGCGAGCAACTCTCGAAGCAACCTGTTTCCAAACCAAGGCAATTCTCGATGCTATGGAGAAAGACAGCGGACATGCCCTGTCTGAACTGGCCGTTGACGGAGGAATGAGTAACTCAGATCTCTCCATGCAGGTACTAAACTTCAACGAAACCTCTTATATAATGCACCTAACGACGCGTATACTGACCGATGCCTTGTTAATCCTTCAGGTCCAAGCCGACCTCATTTCCATTCCCGTCTACCGCCCCAAAATGCGCGAAACGACCGCCCTCGGTGCCGCTATAGCCGCTGGACTAGCCGTCGGTCTCTGGCGCAACTTCGCTGAGCTCCGCGATATAAACCGCGCCGGTGGCACCGTCTTCCGCCCCCAGATCGACCTCGACAAGAGTCGGGAACAGTTTTCTCTTTGGGAGAAAGCAGTGAATATGTGCAGGGGGTGGGTCGGTGATAATCCTCAGTCGCGGGAACAGAATGGCCTCAAAGAACAGACAGCCCAGACTGTAGGTCTGAGTAAAGGTGGTAGCGGCGTCGTTGATGCGGCGTCTACTGCTATCAAAGTCACGTCGCCGCCGCCGAAGATGAACGGGGAATTGGTGCTATCGAAGGGCGCGCCGTGGATCAATATTTCTGGTGATCTGGGCGACGCAGACGACCAGGATTTGTTCCTGGAGTTAAGGAAGTTGGAGATCTTGCAGCGGTTGAAGAGGTTGGGGAAGATTAAGGTTACTTATCTTTAAGATGTGTTTTGAGTCAGCGTTAGGGCTAGGTAATGTTGGACCCCGGCTTTGTAAGATAACACATACGGTGTTGCTTCTATCGTTTTGCGTCGTTCAATCTACGTATGAAATAGCTGCCGATTGAACCTCGCATGTGTGTTTGCATTTTTCGCAAGTGCACCGCGTCTTATAGGTACCTGAATTATCGAATATGTACATATGCCTCATAAGAAGTAGTCCTTAATACATTTTGGATATATGGGCATCAAACAACCCCTTCCTTCTGTCTACTATCTTCCTCATCCCGCACAAAAACACAATTTAGCTCCGAAGCCGGCGTTAAAGTAACCTCGGACCTTAGCTTGGGATCTCCAACGACACTCTTTCCAGCCTCTGGTACGGCCTGGAAACTCTTAAACGCCTGTAAGATTCTCACAACCGTATACCCCATCTCGATCATCGCAAACTGCTGCCCGATACAAATACGCGGGCCCCCGTTGAACGGGATAAAGTGCCACGGCTTTGGCTGCCACCCAGAAAGCCAGCGCTCAGGTTTCCACTGAGCCGGGTCGAAGTAGTTTTCTGCAGAAGGAGGGTCGTAGTGTTCCGGGCTGCGCTGCATGATTATTGTAGAGTAGACGATACGAGTGCCAGCTCTGACGGCAACGGGGGCGAGACTATCCCGTCCGCCGCCGCGTGGGAGTGTCGTGTCCTTCAGCGAGAATCGTACATTAAATGGGACCACGGGGTAGAGGCGCATTGATTCATTGAGGACGGCGTTGAGGTACTTCATTTCCTTGAGATCTGCGTAGGAGGGTTTTTGAGCGAAGGCTCCGACGCCGAGGCGGGAGGCAATTTCTTCACGGAGTTTCGCGGTGACCTCGGGATTGCGGGCTAGCTCAAAAAGGCAAAACGAGAGAGTTGCGGCAGTTGTATCGCGGCCAGCGAGCAGGACGGCGACTAGTTGGTCACGCAGGATGCGGGGATCCTTGGTGAACCGCGCAAGGGCGTGGAGGAAGGTATCGCTCTTAGAGTGCTTCTGGTCTAATTCGGCGGGCGACATGGCGAGGACGCGGTTAATGTAGGGTTTGATGAAGTCATCCATGACTTTGAGCTGGCGACGGAACTCTGTGCGGGAAAGTACAAACTTGAATAATCTTTGAAGAAATCAGCATTGTGACCTTCAGCGCAATGGAAAGTAACATACCCCAACCGGAAGTACTTTGCCTGACGGCCCTGCACATAGCGGAATGCCTCAGCGAACTCCGTTTCCGGGTTCTGCAAGCTATCCGTTCCGTTACCGAGAAGGTAATCGGTGGCAGCGTCGAGAGTATAGCGGAAAAAGAGAGAAGTAACATCAACAACCTTGTTTCCGTTTCCTCCAGCCATTAGGGGAATCAGATGCTGGACGTGCTTCTCGAATATCTCCGTATCCACTAGACGGTCTCGCACAAACATGGGCCGAATAAGATGCCGTGAGGCAGACCACTGCTCGCCATCGGTCACAAAGATGCTGTCTCCCAAGAACTCACGCCAGTCTTGGTGAAACGACTCGCCCTTGCCATAATCGGCGAACTGTCCCGTAAGTATGGCCTTGATGTTTTCCGGATCTCGAGTAAGTATGATCCGAGACGATACCCCCGCATCCAGCTCCGCTGTTTTATTATCCTCTGCCAAAGGCGCCCCCTTGGCGGTTCTCATTGCTTCCATCCAAAATTCGAGGTCTTGATCCTTCCGGTTAGCTTGCATAGACTTGTAAATGAAGTCCATAGCTATAATAATCTTTGAGTCAGCATCGGATCATAGAGTTATTAATATACCAAACACACCATATGGTAGACGGAACTGGACCTTGGGAGCTCTGGCGCCCAAACGTGATAGTTGCCATTGTACTTGGATCTTGCGCGCCAGACAGGCGAAGAAGAAAGCCCCAAGCAGGTAGAAAGCTGCCTGTCCAGGCGTGATCTCGCTCACGAGCTCTTCAATCATATTGAGTATAGTGAGCGCGATATACCCAGACTCGCTATGTGCGTTGAACGTGGACGGAATTCTTTGTCGGATGCTCGAACGACGGGAAAGAGCGTATTTGTAAACAACAAAGACATGGAAGTCGAGGTTCCATGGCTCCACTGGCTCATGAGCACTGACCATGGATAATATGGAGAGCGACCATTCAGCGTAGGGAGAACACAAAATTATTGATGGGCACATGCCTGAGGATAGGGCAGCTCCATACCCCATTCGGATGTGCTTGCGAACCCCGCGTTCACTTGGCGGCTTCGGGGTGGGAATTTGGCCGTGTCCGAGGCATCGTGATGATATCACCAGGCGACATTTCGGTCTCTGGGAGAAAGATTAACGGGGAGCGATATAGTCAGATGTCCTGAGGTTGCGGAGAAATGGGAGAAGAAGGATCGAAGGCTGAGATTGCTGCATGCAGACCGCAGTAGCACGACGTCACGTGGTGGCTGTCTATCCGTACTTTCACATGCCTCTACGGACTACAGCTGGAGAATATACTAGACATTTCTTGAAACCAATATGTGCTCAATGTGGTGGCTATCTAATGGAGGCAGGATACTTAGCTTAGACTACGATGCATCCATCAATCAAAGCGTCTTCAGAACCAGCGCAAGGCTCATGACAGGTTGCCGTCTCCTCTAGTACGGTTTCTAGGCTCAAGTGCGCATCCTCCTTCATTTCCAGTAGCTCTGGGGCCTGTCCTGGATCCTGCTCTGCTTCATCTCCCTGCTTCTTCTGTTCTTCATTTCTCTTCTTATCCTCTTCCTCCCTCTTTGCCTGTTCTCTGGCGTTGCGAATCTGCTCCATCTTAATATCATACTCTTCCCTAGCGCCCTTTGCCCAGACGGCCAGTCGGTCTGGATTGAGTAAACACCAGATCACCACATCTCGAGCAGCATAGGCATCCTCAAGACAGTCGTGTCCCTTCCTGCCTCTAATCTGGATATCCCTATCAAGGAAGGTCTTCGCGACGGTCTTCAGAGCCCAGATTCGTCTTATTGGCACATCGGGTGCCGGGCTGAACACTAGTTCAGCGGACAGTATAGCAGAGTCGACGATGGTTGGGTGAATTATTCGAAGCACTCTGAGGTCGTTGTCAAGGCTATGGCCAACTAGCACGGTGTCTGCGTCGGCATACTGCCACAGCAATTGCTGAGCCGCTTGCCATCCAAAGAGGGCCTGGCCAGATCTTACAGCAGCGTTCATCGCGGCCGCTGTGACGCCGCTGACTTGAGATCTCCAGTTGGTGACTCTCTTCGTAGGCTGCACGTAGCTGTAAATGAGAATGTCGCCCGTGAAGAAGTCGACGGCACTTAGAAAAGCCAGCTCATCCCGACACCCTTCTACTCCAACCATCTCACAATCGAGAGCTATCGCTTTTCTAATTCCATAAGGTTTTTCGTGAAGATGTCTCGGTGTATGGTAGAAAACAACGCGCTCAAGGGGCCTCTTGGACAGCTTGTCAATTTTGGTTTTGGTTTCGCTAGACTTCTTCTGGTCATGGGCGATCGACTGCTCTTCTTGTGGCTTTACGTCGACCGAATGACCTCGAAGAGGTGCGTTGTGGTTGATTTTCTGAGAGAGCGTGGTCTTCTCAAGCCGGTCAAATGGTTGCTCTTCCTGGATATCATTCTTATAAACCACTCTATCGACCTCGTGTGAAGAAATGGTCTCAATATTCCTCTTTACTGGCGCGTTGTCCCTCCCTTGGCCCTGGTCGAGTACCCCCTCTGCCGTAGCCTTCCCATGAGTTGTATCCTTATTGCCAGAAGTCTCTATACCCTTGACTGGCTTGTTCATGTCATTTCTCTGCCTCGGTTTCTTCTCAGTGGGTTCGACGGTCATCCGGTACCTCTGGGCCTGAAGGCGGGCGGCGCTGTGACAGCTAGCCAAGAGCCTATCCCACACCAGGAACTTCTCTTCATTAGAAAGAATGATAAACTCCTGGCCTTGCGCAGACCGGTCCAGTCGAAAGTTTAGATTTCGGTTGAGCATTTCGGGTATTGGGTGCGTTTGTTGGGCTTGGGCCTTCGACTCCACCACAGTTGTCTTTTTCAAGGTTGGACTCGGCACGGAAGGGCCACATTGTTCATGATGCTTAGGGGCGCTGAATTGATGATGGCCTACCGCAAGCTGATGTTCGGTAAGTGCCGGGGCGCTCTTGAATCTGCTCTTTCCGCAAACCGAGCATATGAAAGTCACATGTGCGGTCCGTTGGGAGGGATGCGGTGTAGGATACATCTAGGTTAGAATAGAGCCATGGACGAGTAGGTAGTCAGTATAAGAGAGTTTGATGGGGATGGTTTATACGAGGGTTTCAGGAATTGAGATGGACGGGTTTGCGTAGAGGGGACAAAGAGAATACAAACGATGGGTTAAAGCTATGGTTCTGTTTGTCTGGGACGGGTAATGTCCTGCACGCCTTTGAGACATGCCAGGTGAATAAGGTTGGTGAATCCAAGACCCAGGCAACTTGTGAATCAGATCATTTTTGCTTCGCAAGAAGAAATGTTGAACATAAAATGAGAGTATATTCGAGAGAAAAGGCTTCGGACACACTATCTTAGCACCCAGCTTCCCGACACTCGGCATGCTTATATTACATGAGTAGCTTAGGGCCGTGGTATTTGCGCTTCTCCAGCTCCACTGACTTGGTGTTGGTACCCGTCCGCTCCGGAAACCCTTCAAACGACACAGCGTACGTGGCAACCGTGTGGGCGACCAGCTGCAAGGCAGTCAATTATTAGCGTTTGCTCATCGCTGGGGTACTATAACATACCTTGCTGTTGATCTCCCAGGCAGTTGCATTGACGTTTCCTAAGTCATCACACAATTGATGATAACATGGATCGTACCAGTTGCCTGCAATTCCCCCGAACATCTCCTGCTCTTCCTCGGTCTTTACGCCCTCTGCACCAGCAGCAATGCCACCACCGGGGATGCCGTTGCGAATGAAAGCGTCGTAGTCGCTTCTCCCATCAAACGGAATATAGGTAAAGTTGAGTCCGCGGGCAGTGTAGAACTCGGTGTAAAGGTCACGCAGTTCTTCAGATCCAACAGGGTTGACCGCGTTCGTGGCATTATAGACCGAGTAAATGAAGTTAGGAGAAGCCAGCATGTCATAATCCATGAAAAGACGAATCTTCAGGTTCTCCTCTTCGCTAAGAACAGACACGTAGTAGTCTGAGCCCAACAGACCCTCTTCCTCAGCTGCCCACCATGCGAAGCGTACGCAGTTGTTCACGTCATACTCGGTAAGTTGGGCAGCAACTTCAAGAAGAGTCAGGGTGCCAGAGCCGTCGTCGTTGATGCCAGGGCCTTCTGCGACGCTATCACTGTGACCTCCAAGCATTACACAGTTTTCCGGGTCTCCTCCCTTAGTTTGCGCAATAATGTTAGTGGTGTTTATCGTGTCAACTGTTGCATCGATGTAGGCAATGGAATCGACCTTCTTGCCCTCCTTCAGCTGCTCAACGAAGGGGGCAGCGTCAGTGTCGGATATACCGAAAGTAGCAACGTGGTTCGGCGAGGGAGTTCCCAGCGTTCCGCTGACCTCTCCCTGTTCGTTGTTGTACACGATCGCAGCGACTGCGCCCGATTTCCCTGCGAGTTCTGATTTGGTACCGAATGGACAAGTACCGCGCTGGATGAGGGCAATTGCACCAGCAAGCTCGGCGGGATAATCAGCCGACTCGCATCCTTGATTATCCACGAGAACCAGTGGGCCGTAAACAGGTTCTTTGTTCTTGGTCGGGGGCGTTAGCCCCATTGGGCGGGCTGAAGCTGGAACCTCGTGCCCAAGGACAAGACGCGATTCGAAAACATTGCCCGAAACAGCAGGGAAAGATTGGTTTGTGATGTCGTAATAGTCGTCAAACTCCGCAACTGTAGAGTAGATATAATCCAATGTTCCCAAGTGACCTAGTCATCTTATGTGAGTTGTCGCTGATTGTAGAGTTCTAGCGTTTGGGACGTACCCTTGCTGCCAATCACACGAGTCGGGTGGTTGTACTCATCCACTCCGCGTTCGGCCACGCTATACAGAACTTTCGCTCTATCAAGAAGATTGCTCACATGGATCTGGTCTTGCAGCTCTTCGGAGCTCACGAGGGGTTTCTGCGCATTACCGAGGGGCAGTTGTTCCAAGGTCTCAGGGAAGGGGATTCCAAGGGCGGAAATGCCGCCGATCAGCCCCAGAGAGACTGCCGCTGATCTCATTGGGCCGACTACTTCGAAATAACAATAGGAATAAGGATGCGCAATAAGAATATAAAGATATGGATAGTTTCCGAGGACCTTGGGAGAGAGTGAGAAGAAGGACGAGACTATTGGATGGAATGGAGGAGGCTGATGGTCAACCGCCGGATGGTGTTCGCGTGACGCACTGACGCAGGGGTCTGATGCTTGGCGCCGGCTTATCGGGTCGTCTGAGGGATATTAATGAGGGGGTCCGGAAGCTCAAAAGGATAACAATAATAGGGATATGGATATAGATAAAGAGATTGGATAGGTGATGCTTCTTGAGGAACGGCAAGTTTGAGGATATTAGATGACTTATCTCAAAGACAAGGGACCCCAGCCTCCTTCCTGCTGAGGTCTCCAAGCCGGCGTGATGCTGACTCAGCAGGTGCATTCCAACCTACCTAGGTGTAACTCAGGTGCAACAGCTCTGGACAAGGAAATCCATGTACAGAGTAATGCTCTGGTATATTGTGGGCTCTGGGAGCCTGGCTGAGATGGAGAGCCTGGGGGCATCGTATCTACATGTCCGTTAGGGCCGTCGCTCAATTATTCTTCGCATTGCTAGCCCTGAGAAAGTCAATGTATATATTGATTGCATCCTGCAATGATGTTACCCTGGACGTGGCCTCCCAAGGGCATACTGCTAGACATATGATAATGGAGAATGCTTACTAGTTCTAAATTATTTAAAGCAATCAATTAAGTGACAAACCCCGCTCAGGGAGATGATACACGAAACTTGAAGTTGTGAGGACAATGCATGCCTTAATGATAAGGCTTTAGTATCAGCCTCGGTACGCCACCTAGAGAGCTATCACGTGAATGTGGTGGCTGGAGAAGTTATTCTGGGCATCTTTCATCATCTCGAAACTCGGAGTTTTGTCACGATAGACAACAACCCTTTATTGTCTTGCAATCTCCTGCTCTCTTTGTCGGCCTGTCCGGCTTATATTTCCTCGCAAGTCCTCTCAACAAAATCTGTCAACAAGCAACGCCTGACTTTGCCACCGTACTTCTCAAGACTTCTTTTGCCTTTTTCCTATCCCGTTTCTTTCGGTGTCTGCGCCGGCGCAAAAATCATGGCCACGGTTGCGGTCGGCACTCCCCTCGCGGAGGCCTTGAGCAATGCTATTCAACCGAAACTGGTAGAGATGGGCTGGAGCTCTGACAGCGGCGATTCCGCCTTGACGGAGTATGTCATTCTAATGCTCGTCAACGGCAAGACCCAGGAACAGATTGCGAGCGAGCTGTCAAACGATCTTCTTGGGCTCGATGAAGGCGACACGCAAGCGCTGGACTTTTCAAGGTGGCTCTTTGAGCAGGTCGACACTTTCAACCAGCAGATCAATGGCCAAAGTGCGCCCACCTCGCATGACACTGCCCAAGCGATTCCGTCGTTTACCGACCAAGAGACATCAACACATCAGCCCCAAAGCTTTGAAAACGGATCTCATTCGTACGATACAAGTATGGGTGAAGCAGGATTTTCGGAAGATGGAATGTATGTTTGCTGTCAGAGGATTCAACATAAAGCCGGACTAACCCTCAATGTTACAGACCCACTGGGCCAAAATCGATGCGCAACGGCCGTCAAGGCAACCAACCCGGGCGGGGCAGGATGCTTAACCAGATTAACCGGAGCTTAGAACGCGGGGATAATGGTTTGCATCGCATCCGCGACCAGACCAGTGGCGGCCGAATAAGTTCCCACGCCGGACGCGGCGGGAACAAGGGCGGACGGTTCAACCAAAATGGCAATGGACGGATGTTCGGGGGACGCAGCGGCATGGGAATGGTAAACAATCAGATGCCCAGTGCCGCAGGTAACTTGATGAACATGAACCCGAACGATCAGATGCATCTCATGTCCCTTCTCGAAGAACAAGCGAGGATGATGGCGCAATTCATGCCCGGATTTGTCTCGCCGGCGATCAATCCAGCTTTCCAGCAGTCCGGCCAACAACGCTCGCTTTCCGACCGTGTCGAACGACCAAGAGGACCCCGTCAGCAAGGGCCATTTGGGAATCGAACGCACCATGCAGGCTCGAAAAATGATGACACCGATATGGATATGGGCCCCGACCAGGCAGCCCAGAATGGGGGGCAGGATGAAAATAACACAGAAAACGTTTGCCACTTCAACCTTCGTTGTACGCGGAAAGATTGCCCCTTTGCTCATCAGTCCCCCGCCGCCCCCGAAGGTACCCCAGTGGATGTTTCGGACCCATGCTCTTACGGTGCGGCATGCAAAAACCGGAAATGCACCGGGCGACACCCCTCCCCAGCTGTGAAATCAGCCCACCAGGCGGAAGCACTTTGCAGATTCTTCCCCAACTGCACGAATCCCCACTGCCATTTCAAGCATCCGGAAATGCCACTGTGCCGTAACGGTGCAGACTGCACCACACCCGACTGCAAATTTACCCATGTTCAAACCGCCTGCAAGTTCAACCCTTGCCTCAATCCTACTTGTCCTTACAAGCACGCCGAAGGCCAGCGAGGTGCCTTTGCGGATAAAGTCTGGACCTCAGACTCCGCTCATGCCAAGGCACGCGTTAGCGAGCGCAAATTTGTCAATGACGAGGAATCCCCGGAGGAGCTCATCAAGCCAGAAGCAGGGGCAGATGCTTCTTCACAGGAGATCGTGACATGAACTGATCCATCATCATGGGGCTACGAGCCGTTTAGCAATTCGATACCTCTCAAAATAACTTTTCTGCATGATCTGGCAACGTGTATTATGTGCTTTGTGGTTGAAAACCATGGTCACATGGTGGGACAGGCGTATATTGTTTATTAATGCTACTATTGATATCACTGGGAATGATTGAGTGGGATGAGCCGCCTGTAAATAGAACCTGGATATAAAATCATGTCGAATCTCTGTTCGCTACCCTATCTTTGACAATGTTTTCTTGCTCTTGTGCCTCTTAAGTTAACGTGCTGACCTGACCAACAATACCCTTACATTGTTAATCTTGAGGACTTATAATTTCTCTAAATATACTCAGCGTGCCGTAAAGCTTGGCATGGATAGATACAGTAGGTAAGCTAAGTAGTGGAGAGCTTCCGCCTATCGACCGAGTTGCCCGACGTTTGTTCTCGCTGACATTCCACCACTTCTCAAATCATATTCCTTCGCTGAGATGCGTCCGTTATGCGCCCCTAGCCATACGCTAAGACATTTAGACAGACCATTGACCCTCGTTCGCAATGGTCAACGACGCGCCTCGCACGCTCTCCCACAGAAATTCACTGCGGGTGTCATAGGCGGTGGTATCGCCGGTCTCACAGCAGCCTATCGACTAGCCAGAGACCCAAGATGCTCCAAGATCACCATATATGAGAAAGGGCTTCGTATGGGCGGCTGGATACAGTCGGAGAAGATTAGCGTCGACGGGGGGGAAATCGTCTTCGAGTATGGCCCGCGTACATTGCGAGTTAGCACTATGTCCTCATTTCCTCTCTTGGACTTGGTATAGCCGTCGCTTCCGATTATATAATGGCTGCTCTGAATTAGAGTGCTAACACCTCTTGAATTGCAGGTGTGCGATCTGGGCCTAGAAGACGAAATGCTCCTTACGACAAAGTCATCCCCGGCCAGCCAGAATCGCTATATATACTACCCCGATCACCTCGTTCGTATGCCGGCGCCGCAAAAAGGTGTCGGCTTGATATCACAGATCTATACGGCACTTGATACTGTATTACGTGAGCCTCTATTCAAGGGTCTGATATCCAGTCTTATACGGGAGCCCTGGGTGAAAAGTGGCAGTCTCGCGGAAAGACAAAAGAGGAGTAAATCGGACGAATCCGTCAAGGAGTTTGTATCACGCCGACTATCCCCCGATGTAGCTGAGAACCTAGTTTCCAGCGTCTTTCATGGCATATATGCGGGAAACATTGACCGACTGAGTGCTTCAATCCTGCTAGGCAGGTTCATAGAGCATGAAGACCGGTCTGGTAGTATAATCAAGGATTTCGTCAAAAAGGACTTGATGCAGAAGAAAAAGCTTTGGCTTTCTGATGATCTCCTGGCTGGCGCGATCATTTTACATGAGAAGCCGATATCACATAGGAAGTTCTTAAGCGCCATTATAAAGGACAGCAGTACCTTGACTTTCAAGAATGGCGTCGGCCAACTGGCAGATGCTCTTGTTGCAGAGTTGAAACGGTCACCCAAAGTGGAAGTTCTCACGCGTGCAAATGTCACAAGTATTTATCAAGATCCCTTGACCTCGGACCTTACTGTATGTGGGCGTCTTATCTCGAGGATTTCTAAACGAGTCCAACATACAAAGTTGACCTTGCTGACCTTTCTGCCCATAGGTCAAAATTGAAAGTGGTAAATCTCACGTCCACAACTGTCTCATTGCCACAAATCCGCCACGCGACCTGGCAAGACAACTCCAAAGCTCACCAGATCCCACGAAGCGGCCCATGCTCACAATAGATGCCCTTCAAAAGCATAATTACGCGACAACCACCATGGTTGTCAATCTATACTACTCGAATCCAGATTTGGTTCCTGTCCGAGGATTCGGCTACCTGATCCCTAGGTCAATACCTTTTGTGCAAAACCCAGAGCATGCATTGGGTGTGATTTTTGCATCAGAAAGTAGCCTGGGCCAGGACACGGCCTCTGGCACAAAACTCACAGTCATGCTTGGCGGTCATTACTGGGACGACTATAGCGAAACGGACTATCCGGACCCTAACACCGCGATTTCGATGGCTCGATCTCTATTGAAGAGACATTTGGGTATCACCGATGCCCCCAAAGTAGCCCGGGCTCGATTGCAGCGTGATGCTATACCTCAGCCCGCTGTTGGGCACTATCATCGAATGCAAGATATCTCGAATTCCCTCCAGGCTGAGCTAAACCATCGCGTCACCGTTGCTGGGGCCTGGTACTCATTGCATGGTACTGGTATAGTGGACAGCATTCGCCAGGCTTATCTTGCGGCGTTTTTTAGTTTTGAGGTCGATAGACCGGGAAGGCCTGTGAAAGGCTATCTGGGGGGCGGAATAAGCGCTCCCATGTATGATGACCGCTGGGTTCAAGAGAAACCAGAGGCGTTTTTCAAACATTGGGAAGCATCAGCGCCCGCCATATGGAAACGGTCCTAAAAATACTGCGGCGCTAGTACGGTGAGATTTATTTGAGGGCATACTACTCTGAATGCTATCACGTCAGGTCAAAATGGTCGCATTTGGCCTTTATGGCAAGGTTGAGCAGTATAAACCAATCTCATTTGGACAGTCAGAATATGTGAATTGATGATACCCCATTCTGTCATGTTCAGGGACAGAGTGCCCGGCTCAAAGCCCTAGTGCAACTCGGCCTTCGTACATTGGCACTATAGGATTCTCACTCCCTGAACCCAGTTTCTTGTGACATTACAAAACAGGATCCGGTGAGGTGTTTGAACGTGAGCAGGCCGGGCCAGGAGAGTGTTATGCCCTGATCATGACGCGAGCGAGTCACTTGCGTAAAACAGACTAGAGCATGGCGACCAGGCCGTGGTTGCCAAGCATCTATCGCTGCTGGCTAAGTAGGTGCATTCAAATATATGCCGTGATCATGAATGCGGATGCATCACAAAATGCCTACAGGGCGAGTAGGAAACTGTCCCTATTAAGACGAGATCGCCGGGTTAAGTGTTGACCATGAGCTTCTCCAGCTTACTTCGCTGGCTTCTCGTCTTTCAGGTCTTGGCCCTCCTTCTGTTCATCCCCGTTGGCATCGAACCCAAGGGCATCGAGCTGGCGAATTAACTCCTGGATCTTGATGACCTTTTCAAGCTGCTCTGGTAGCAGGGCCTCACCCTGGTTCTTCTTGTCGCTTAGCTCCCGCGCCTGCTTGAGTTTCTTCTTCAGATTCCGAGCCTTCTTCTCCCGCTCAACCTCGGGGTCGACGGAATCCGCAGGCGCAGATGCGTCCTGCTGTTTGAGCTGCTTCGCCGGAGCCGCACGCCAATTCTCAATCTGAGAAATGTCCTTCCCATTTGCTGTAGTAGCCGGACCGTCGGTGCTAGCCTTAGCCTTCTTCTTCGCCTCTCGCCTCTTCGCGTTCTTGTTGCTGGCCGCGCTGCCGCTACCAGAAAATGCTTTTGAGGCGTCGCCCCCCGACTGCGTCAAACCCTCCGCTCCAGGCACACCGCCAGTAGTCCCTCTGTTCTTCCATGCAGCCGCAGCGCGGTTCTTGTATAGTTCTACGTCCTCGGGAGGGCGGTAGCCAGGCCGGACCTTTATTTCTTTTCGTTTTGAACCGTCTGCTCGCACTGAGGATGGAATGTAGCGCTCTCCTGTGACCTCGTCGGTAGTGATTCCGGATTTTGTGACATTCTCTTTGTCAGTGGAAGTCATCTTGTTATTCTTCGTTGCGGATGCGGGCTCCGGTGTTCGGTGTTGTAGGTATGAGGGGTCGGCAAATCGGCAGTAGTTAGGATGAATAAAGTGGATAGATGATAGATCAGGTCACCCCGAAGTCCTTGATGTTCGAGGATTCGAGTATTATAGACTCAATGACCGCAAGCTCGAGGTGTTCGCTGACACAAGAAAGGTACTCGGTAGGAGTCACACGGAGCTGCTTTGCTTCGCAATCCCATTGTTAGACGACATAAAAATCAGAGATCCGGACTTATAATCCGCATTATGTAATAGTGCCTGCATAACCTGGCTTGTGACCCGACTGGCCAATCAGCGCGCCGGGGATTCCCGCTGCTTTTCGTCTCAAACCTCAAATCCGGCCTCCCCGTTGCCCGTTCATTTGTGAGCATCAGTGTCCCTTTGCGCCCCGCCTTCTCTCCCTTCATCTTTCGCTGTCTGTATTCGTCACAATGGCCGGCGCTGTAAGTCATTCGAAACCAAACGCACACAATTGAGATCAATGGCTAACTGCAGGTGTCTCCGCTCTAGCTCGTTACCTCCATCTACCAGCACGTCTCCCCTCCCCGGTCGTCAGCGGAACACAACAACGGATGCTGTACTTCTGGCATTACTAACCTGCGAACCTGCAACGACGTATAGGACCCTCATCCGCCGAAATGCTGTCTACCTGACTGCCATGTTCACAGGTGCTTTCGCTTTCGAAGTGTGCGTGTCATAGTTCCGATCACTTATGCGCATCCTGTGTCCTGACCATCGCTTCGAAATAGTGCCTACGATACCTCTACCAACAAGATCTGGGACACCTGGAACCGTGGCGTACGTTCTTTGACATATATCCGTGCCGGGACAATGCTAATTCGCTGCTGCTCTACAGCGTCAATGGAAGGACATCAAGTACCAATACCTCAACAAGGCTGAGGAGGAGGATGACGAGTAAATATGGGCTCCGGAAGTTGATCCGATTGAAAATGCTACGATATCCAGGGGAAGCTGGGCCTGATCTTATACACCGATTCACCAGGGCGAATGTGCTATAGTCAAGGGGTGTTTGTATCAAATAGAACTTTGAATTCTGTAACATGATTTTGACTTTGCTTCATGCTTACTACTAAGCTATAGTCTCAGCAATTCTAATGCTTGACGCTGAGGGTTGCGCTTGATATTACGGAGAGTAGTGGTGCGATGGATGCCAAGTCCGGCGGCCTTCTGCGAGGATATGTCATTCCGATACAAGATCATTACACAAAACAAAGCGCTTGGGTGTCTTGTTCATCCTACCCTAGCAAAATCGGGGAGCTATCTTTACGTGGCAGAGAGCTCCATAATTACGGCCCTGCAGATACTGGTACGCCCATTCTCCGCCGCGGGCTGGTTTTCAGCCAGCTCTCTCTTCTCCACCGTGACATCGATGCACGGAGCGTCCACCACTTAATCCTCAGAACTTTCTTCATCCGACATACTTTTCTCAGTCTGCGCTATCCCACCGGCTGCGTACTCTCTACGTGTGGGATTATCTTATAACATTTGCCCATTGACCCCTCTCGATTGACCCCCTCCTCGAGACTTATTACTTCCCGTCCGCCACTTCAGCTCCTGCTGCGCTCTGTCGACATCCACCCTTCTTTCATCAAAGCCGCACGGGCGTCGCTGTCCTAATACTAGGGCGATAAACGATGCTTACAGAATGTGAGAAGGTTCTTGGTCATGGCCTCCAACGACTTCCGGCGGAGCACAACTACCGCTACGGCCCCGCGGCGGAGAAAGCCCTGCTAGAGCTCCTCTTCCGTTCCATGGCCGGCCACAATGGCGAACGACTCCGACATCTATTTCCGAGTGGACCACCGGCTGGGCCGTGGAAGTTGGCGGAAGCTCAAGGTGTGGTCGAAGGCGCAGAGTACACAGAAGCCGCGCGGGGTAAACGCTGCGGACATATTCTTCGGGCTGGAGAGGCAACATACCGATGTAGCACTTGTGGTATAGACGAGACATGCGTACTATGCAGTCGATGCTTCGATGCCTCCGACCACACCGACCATCAGTACCAGATCTATGTGTCACCGGGAAACAGCGGCTGCTGCGATTGCGGAGATGAAGAGGCGTGGCGGATACCCGTGCACTGCGCGATCCATACGGACAACGGTGAAAACAAGGGAAAGGGTCATGCACATGCTCAGCTGCCAGAGGACTGGGTGAAGCTCATCAGGATGACCATTTCGCGTGCACTAGACTACTTCGCCGACGTGATCTCATGTTCCCCCGAACAACTCCGCTTGCCGAAGACAGAGGAAGGGATTAGGCAGGATGAACTGGCCTCTCGTTTACACCCCGGGTGGTATGGCCCGGGAGATGATGCAGAAGAGGAACCAGAATTCGCACTAACCCTCTGGAATGACGAGAAACACACGCTGACAGACGTCGCTAACCAAGTGAGTCGAGCGTGTCGGGAAAAGGACAGCTACGGAAAAGATAAAGCTCAAGATGTTCACAATATGGGCAGAAGCATCGTGAAATATGGGAAAGACCTAAAAAGACTGTTAGAGGTGTCGAAGATCATTGAACAAATCAAAGTCACTACTACAATTCGATCTTCCCGTGACACGTTCCGCGAACAGATGTGCGGAACCATTGTTGAATGGCTGGCAGATATTGCCGGGTGTAGCATTCTCGAAGACAGTCAGATACTACGCCAGGTAGTATGCGAGGAGCTCTTGGGGCCCTGGAAACGTGGTAGCGGGGCTTTCAACGCTGATATTGGCCGACAAGGGATTGACGACCATTCAAGAGTTGATCTCTTTGAGAGTTTCCGTGCTATCGGTACTGTCATCCTACGCAGGCCGATACAGGCTGGGATCGTTGCTCCGGACGAAGAAGAAGAAGACATCATGGAGAACGAGAATGATGAAGCAAATGACGATGTAGCTGAAATGGACGAGGAGTTCGTTGAGGCTCAAGATGATGCAGATGATGCAGATGATGGAGATGACGAGATGGAACTCGAGCTCACTAGGCTGCGCGAAGACATTGTAGACGACGATGTTGATATGGTGATGGGCGGCACTGAGGATGTCATACAGATGGCACAAGCTGTTTTTGGTTTTAATTCGCCATTCGCCGGTCAACAAAATGAACAGCAGGAACAGGAGGAGGAACAGCAAGAACCAATCGAGCCAAGCAATCCCCCGGCTCAGGCTCCCTTGTTCGACAGACAGCCCGGCGAAAACCAGGGGAGCATCCTTCATACGCCCATTCCCAAAACTCCTCGTGGTGTGCGACGTTTTCCCTCAACTACGACCCCAGGCTACTGGCAAGCCCGACCAACCGCTGCAGTGGTTAGCGAAAATGTGCCTCTGTATGAAGACCTTTGGCAACGCACGCGGCTTGATTGGATGATCTTATTCGACCTGAGATTGTGGAAAAAGGCACGCACTGATCTTCGTGATCTTTACCTCAGCACTGTAGTGAACGTGCCGCAGTTCAAGAGGGTCATGGGGTTACGCTTATCCACCTTGTATAGCGCGCTCGCGCAGCTTTACCTGATCGCCGATCGAGAACCGGATCATTCAATTCTCAACTTGAGTGTGCAGCTTCTAACTACCCCCTCGATTACCGAAGAGATAGTGCAGCGGGGCAACTTCTTGAGCAAGGTCATGGCTATTCTGTATACTTTCCTAACGACTAGGCAAGTGAGCGAGCCATACGAAGTCAATACCAACGCAACTCTGTCATTTGACGCTGGGTCTGTCAACAACCGACGCCTCATCCATTTCTTCAACGACCTACGGTACCTTTTACAGTCAGAATACGTGCAGAAACGTGTGCGAACCGAGGAGCAATATCTATTACAGTTCCTCGATTTGATAAAGCTCACTCAGGGTATCTGTCCGAACGTGCGCGCTGTTGGAGAGCATGTGGAGTACGAAAACGATGCTTGGATTAGTGCATCAATCTTGATGCGAGAAATCAACCGGCTCTGTATCGCATTCCGTGACGCGTTCAGGAAACCAGAGCTTGATCAAGGCCAAAATCTGCTACGGGCTATTACAGTTGCTACAATCTCTACCATAGTCCACTCGGTCGGTTGTGAACGCAAGCGATTCGAACAGGCTGAAATCAAGGAATATGTTCATTTCAAAAATATGCAGCCCTTCGATTTCGAGATTGATCAGCCGGAACGGCTCCCTCGCCATCGTGTTGTCGACTTTGTTGTGGAGAAGGGCTCCATGAGCTTTCACCATGCCCTCCACTACACACTCTCGTGGCTTTTGGATTGTGCCCGCAACATAAGACAAGACTTGTTGCGTGAGGTACTCTTTAGCGCCGCCGAAGCCGCCAATGACAAGTACATTTTTGACAGCGAGCTTTCGCCAGAAGACTTACTGCTCGCGATGTTTGACTTCCCGCTTAGGGTATGCGCTTGGCTGGCGCAAATGAAAGCAAACTTATGGGTACGCAATGGCCTCAGTCTGCGTCATCAGATGTCGCAATACCGCGGCGTCACCTTCCGAGAAATTGGCTATTATCGCGATATCTTTTTGCTCCAGGCCGCGTTGGTGACGTGTAATCCCAGCAGGTTTCTCGCTTCGATTGCGGATAGGTTCGGCGTAGTCGATTGGATGTCTAGAAACTATACGGCACGCACAGGATATGAAGACTCAAAGATACTCGATGTAGTGGAGGAGTTTGTTCTTCTTTTGATTGTCCTCTTAACAGATAGGCACTCGCTCGTGACTGATGGGGATGGTGACGCTGCCGCACACCAGAACATGAGTCGCGAGATCGCACATGTCCTGTGTTTCAAACCTCTCTCATTTTCTGATCTGTCGACCCGCCTGAGCGATCAAGTACGGGACTCTGATGAGTTCCAGGACGTACTGGAGGAGATTGCGAGATTCCGGGCACCCGAGGGGCTGAACGACACCGGTACATTTGAGCTCAAGCCAGAGTATATTAGCCTGATTGATCCCTACAGCGCTCACTACACCAAGAATCAACGAGACGAAGCAGAGAGTATCTACAGAGAGTGGATGGCCAAACAAACAGGGAAGAAGGTTTCCGATATCGTCTTTGAGCCTACGCTGCGGCCTCTGGAGTACGGTGCATTCGCTGACCTGGCCCGCTTCACGCGGACTCCGCTATTTGCGCAGATCTTGCACCAGTGTTTGGATTATGTGATGACTTGCAAGGATCGTACGCCGACGATACCGCCTACGCGTGTCGAAACGTTCCTCCAGGTCGTTCTTCATCTCATTCTATCCGCCACCCTCGAAGATCACACGGACGAAAACAGTATTGATGAGCAATCTGCGGAATCCTTTGTTCTACATGCGTTGTCTAAAGTCAGAGCCACCCAAAATGGCAACCTGACCATTGTTGGTCTCTTGGAGAAGATCTCCTCGATGGGCGAATTTTCCTCATGTGGTCCGAGGATCCGACACGTTCTGAAGCGCCTTTGGCAGAAGCGACCTCATATGTACACTTCTGCTACAGCTTCACTAAGGTTCCCGTTCGACAGAATCGATACCAATTCTCCGGCCATTGACACCGAGGGCGAAAAGGAACTTAAGAAAAAGCAAGCTCTAGAACGGCAAGCCAAGGTGATGGCTCAGTTCCAGCAGCAACAGCAAAACTTCCTCAACAACCAAGGCGGCTTTGACTGGGGTGATGAGGATTTCAGCGACATGGAATCTGAGCCCGAGGTTACTACAGAGGCCAAGGTCTGGAAGTACCCAAACGGTACTTGCATTCTATGTCAGGAAGAGACCAACGACTCCAGACTCTACGGCACGTTTGCCCTTGTTCAGGATAGTAGCATTCTGAGGCAAACGGATGTCCAAGACTCTGATTGGATTCGAGAAGTTCTTAAGACTCCGTCAAGCCTAGACAAGTCCGCTGAGAATATTCGTCCGTTCGGCGTTGCTGGTGAGAATCACGCCACGGTTCGGCGATTAGATTCCTCTGGAACGGAGATTATCAGCGAGAAAATTGGTCTGAGCAAAGGGTTCAACGCGAAGAATACTGTACGTGGTCCCGTCACGACAGGATGCGGGCACATTATGCATTATTCGTGTTTCGAGGTCTATTACTCTGCCACCCAGCGACGTCATTCGCAGCAAATCGCCCGCAACCACCCAGAGCGCCTGAGGAATAAAGAGTTCGTCTGCCCTCTGTGCAAAGCCTTGGGTAATTCATTCCTTCCCATTACATGGAAGGGCAAGGAAGAATCTTATCCAGGCCCGTTGAACACAAAGGTATCTTTTGGCGAGTTCGTGAACCACGAAGTCAAGTCTATTCTCTCCCACAAGCACAAAATGAACCATGCCCTACTGGCGGATAATAGCGAGCTACAGCTGCAGGCTTATCAAGGGCTGTTCCTTGAATACCTTAACAAGAACCTCGTGCCCCCGCTCGCTAGTAAGGTAGAGCAGCTGTCATCTTCTTCGCTTCCTACAACCACGCATCTAATGCCACAGCCGCGATTACCCATGCCTGGGCTGTTCCCACGAGAGGAAGACATTCCGACTTTGAGCTCGCCTCCGCAAGCCCCGGCCTTGAGTGGCGACACTCCCATGACCGAACTCCTTCAGATCTATGCGCGGCTCAAGCAAACCCTTCGGCTGAACCATATCCACTCGACCTTTAGTCACCCACCAGAAACCCTCACCAATGACGAGATCATCCACACGGACTCCTTATTCCTGAGCTTCGGTTTCAGTATTGCTGCCGTTGAAATTGCTCAACGTGGCGTTGAGTCTGAGGCCGGCTCTACACTCTTAGACAAGATACCCCAGTTAACCTTGACACATCTTCGCGTCTTAGCTGAGACAGCATTAACATATGCATCTGTTGGGGGCTTACACAGTAAGGGTGGTAACCCCAGTAGGTCATTGGAAGAGTTCCGTGAGATGCATCGTCAGAAGTTATGCCAGCTGTTTGTGGGCCATCCATTCTTCGAAGGTACATCGCTTATCAATGATGTCCATCAAATCGAGCCGCTTTTTGCGAAAGACACGTTCGTGTTTCTAGCCGAGAGTTCGCTCACCTTGCTTCCCATTCTTGATATGGATGTCCGCCATCTAGTACAAATATGCTATGTGGCCGAGATCGTGAAGGTTGCCACGACTTACATTGTCTGGCCTCTAGGGTTGAAGGAAGAACTAGCCCAGAATGGCGATGCGCACTATCTGCTGGAGATGGAGCTCTCGAACGAACGGTTTGAAGTTACTCGACAGTTCTTCAACTCTGTTGTCGCTGAGCTTAAGATCAACTCTGTGGGTCGTGGAATAGGTTCCTCGCATCCGACGGAGCTGGGCTACGTAAAGGAGGGCGAGGATTCCGCCACGCCTGGAGTCATTATTGCTCTACGTCGCCTTATCTCGAGCTACGCTCTCACTTTCTTGCGAAAGGCAGTTATCCTGCTTCATGTCCAACACGGCGTCGAGTTCCCCAATACCGGCTTCGGTGATGCAGGCGCCTCAGAACTGGATCGTTTAACAAAGGTCCTGAACATGCCGTCTCTCGACGACATCTTCGCCTCAGTCAAGCCTGCTCGGAAGAGCGGTCAGCCCTTCGATGCCATGATCTCCGGCTGGATTTTCCATTGGAACGCATCCCGCGCCGGCGTCCGCATCGCAGACCACAAACTGTGGCCTAGTCTCCCGCACCCAGCCATTTTCGAACTTGTCGGTCTCCCTAAGTACTTCGACAGCCTTATCGAGCTCGCCAACAGACGTCGGTGTCCCAATTCGAAGAAGGAACTCACCGATCCAAGTATTTGTCTTTTCTGCGGAGACATCTTCTGCTCCCAGTCTGTGTGCTGCCTGGAGAAGTCGAGTAAACGCGGCGGATGCAACCAGCACGTTTTGAAGTAAGCTAGACAATACTTCTGTCTTTTTCATAGTGAACGACCCATTTACTAACTTTACTCCCCAGGTGCGGCAAGAACATCGGCCTCTTCATCAACATCCGCAAATGCGCTCTTCTTTACCTCCACAACAACAGCGGCTCGTGGCACCAAGCTCCCTACCTCGACCGTCACGGTGAAGTCGACATGGGCCTCCGCCGTAGCAGGCCGCTTATGCTGAATCAGAAGCGCTACGACCGGCTTCTCCGCGATGTCTGGCTGTCGCATGGTGTTCCTGCAGCGATTAGTCGGCGGATGGAATCCGAGGTAAACAATGGGGGATGGGAGACTATTTAATCGTTTTCAGAGTTTGTATGAGTCTACGATGATGAGGACAGGAAAGGAGGTCGAACGAGGGCCTCATGAACAAGGCGATGGGATGGGATGGGACGAGAAGTTCATCAAAACTAGAGAATTCCCTTTTATTTTTCATGTGTATCTTTTTTCCTTTTCCCTTGATACTTTCTATACTAAATGTATTGGTCTCTTTGTTCTCCCTCTCTCTGCTTGCTTTGCTCTACAGCGAGCAAAAGGTTTTGTCATTCACATGTGGATTATTATGTTTCTATCCCTGTTATTGGAGACTCAGAATGTATATATGACTTCAACTGCATTTATTCGGTAGTTCCATACAGTAAAAAGGGCTCCTTGTAGTTGCTCTACCGAGCCAGCTACTCATCGCAATCAAAGTAGTTACCGGACCGCGACCATATTGTAAAATAGCATTCTGTTTATACATTACTCGAACGAGACAGCCGTCTTGAATCTGTCCATATAGTACACTACTAACTCTGTTCAATCACTACCAGAACCATCGCCAGCCTGATCGACCATACGCTTCGTATTCCTAATTTCCCACTCAAACTCTTTCAGCGCCCTCAGTTCACTCGAGACAAACAACCCCCCAATCAGCCCGTCCAGTATACCCGCGCCAAAGCCAAGCGTGCTGACGAGCATTAATATGAACGCGATATACGGGCGATTGCCGGTCCACCATACACCCACCCAACAACCGATGGTGACCAGCACCGAGGCAACAAAGTGAGCTAGACGCCAGCGACGCTGGGATCGTTCGCGCCGGACGTATGTGTGGATCATGTCGAGGATATGGGTGTACGTTTCTGCCGGGAGAGAGAGGCGTGGTGATTTGGCGCCGCCGCTTTCTTTCTTGTTTGCTGTAGAGTCACGGGTGATGACGGCTTCCACGGCGAAATGGTCGCTTAGCGAGCAGCGGAGAGTGGGATGGCGATTTGTCATCGTGAGGCTGACGTCGCGAACGGACCATCCGACCTCGTCGCCGACGAAGATGTAGTCCAGCCGCTTGCCCTTGTAATCCGGGCTATCCTTAAATGCCTCTACGGCGATGTCATGACCCTTGTCGAGCCGCTTCTGGTCCTTCTTCGACCAGCGCCATGTGTTGTAGGGTCCGTCACAGGTAGCGCCGTTATGGCGCAGGTTGAATTCAGCGGAGGGAACTGGTACTCCGCGCGCTTGTTCGACGGCGTCTTTGGCCGCGGCCACGGACGAGTCGGGGTATATCGCCTGCCAGGCGTCGACGACGGGGCTGTGCGCGCGGATCAAGCGGTGCGCGAACGACGAAGGGAGCATGTTGAAGTCACCCAGGCTAATGACTAGATGGCCTCGCTCTGCAGCACCGCGCATGAGCTTCGCAATCTCCCATGCCTGTGCGGTCCGGTGCGCCAGGTAGCTATCATTTGGTTCTTGTTCGTACGGCGCGTGTAGATGTGTGCAGAAAACCTCGGCGACATCATGGCTTCCCTGCCCGAATCGGATCCGTGCACAAGCCACGCCTTTCCCGACGAACCAGTCGCCGCGGAAGAAGGCCGTTGGCCGGCCGTTGAGCGGGTATCCGTGCATGGACGATTGTTCGATCGGCCATCGCGAGAAGATGGCGAGGCCGGCGCCCCAGATGCCGCCGAAGTAGAATTTCGCGTAGGGGAGGATGTGTGCGATTTGGGTGCGGATTGACTCGTAGTCTTGCTGCGTCCAGCATTCTTGGAGGCCGATGATGTCGGGCGCGGGGTTTGACAGGGCAAGCTGGCGGCCTATCTCGGAGAGGCGCTCATTGCGGTATTTGGCGAGGTACTTGAGGCCCCAGCAGTTGAGCGTCAAGATTCGGATTGATTCCGGGTCTGCCATTTTCCCTTTATCCAGAAACCAAGGAGGAGGAACGCCACGAAGCTATCCCCGACTATAGGTAGAGCAGCTTCTCACCGCCTTCCCTGCGAGTTCCCATTCGCGAAATCTTTCCTTGCTCGCATTTTCATCATATCGACCAGAACAACAATCGGTGTTTGTTTCCAAGCCAAAGCACATAAAGGGCAGGCTTTGAAATGGAATAGCCAGTCAGCCATGGACCACCCCTCCAAACGCCGCCGTCTGACCC
>RHLP01000026.1:0-53745 GCA_003719405.1 Aspergillus incahuasiensis | reverse complement strand
TAAAACTATAGTGCTCTATCTACACATATTAAATATAAGTCTCCGGATTTCGGCCTCCTCACCGCCTTCCCTCCACAGTACCGTCACACTGTACTCGCCGGTAACAACGCACAGAAATCTCCAATAAGGGTTCTCATCAATCTTCTGATAATCATCAAGAACTGATGTCTTGCCAGCTCTCCTGCTCTGCGCCCAGATTGAGTGCGCGCTGCTCCAGATGACGCCATCCGCAGGGCCAATCACGCGGGCTGTGCTCCTATCAGAATCGCATCTCAACCACATCTAGCACGCCATGTCCTCCACTGCTTGCAACACTCCTCGAGTTTCGCAATGTCGTCTGGCTATACTGCGCACTGCCTACCGGCCGAGTAGCTTCATCCGACGCTGAGCGCGCCTATAAATATGATAACCATGTCTGGCGCCTCTTGAGGAGAAATAGAACCAACTTAAAACACTCCTCAAAGTCTGAATAAAGTCTGAATAACCTCATACACACAGCCAAAATGGCCACTATCACTCAGACCCAGACCCAACCCCCCGCCCCACAATCTGCCCACAGCAATTTGCCCCTCGATATCTTCCCCGATGGCCTGAAGACAACGGGCCAGCATCCCCCGCTCTACGAGGAGCTGCACCCCTTTGAGGACTTCCCCAAGTCCATTGAAGGCCGCACACTGTGGAAGGCAGAGGACTACAGAAACGCTCCTGAGAGATGGACGCACCGGTTCTCGGCTGAGGAGATTGAGGAGCTTAGTGCCACTGCTGATGCCTTCTTGGCTGCCAAGACTCCCTTGACTGGGATCTCAAAGGTACCTACTTAGCTTTTGATCATACTATGCTTGGTAGAAGCATGCATGCTGACAGGAGCAGAGCAACTTTCCTCTCCCCAAGCTCTCCGCCCTCCTCTCCAACCTCCGCGACGACCTTCTCAACGGCAAAGGCTTCATCCTCTTCAAGGGCTTCCCCGTCGAGCAATGGGGCAACCACAAGTCTGCCGTCGCATACATGGGTCTCGGCACGTACCTAGGCTACTTCGTCTCCCAGAACAGCCGTGGCCACGTTCTCGGCCACGTCAAGGATCTCGGCGAGGATCCCACCCAGATTGACTCTGTCCGTATCTACCGCACAAACGCTCGGTATGTCACGGCCACCTTTACCACACGACCCAAAACATAGTGTGCTAACAGTGCACCCGCAGCCAATACTTCCACGCGGACGACTCTGACATCGTCGGCCTCCTCTGCATCGCGCGTGCCCTGGAAGGCGGCGAATCCGACATTGTCTCCACGCACAACGTCTACAACACACTCGCCGCCGAGCGCCCCGACGTGCTCAAGACCCTCATTGAACCCATCTGGTACTTTGACCGCAAGGGCGAGACATCCAAGGGACAAGAAGAGTTCATCCGCACGAGCGTGATCTACCTCGAGCGAGGCGACAACCCCAGAGTCTACACCAAGTAAGCCTCCTCCCGTGCCAACAACTCCTTCATCGTATACTAACATACCCGCAGATGGGACCCCTACTACGTCCGCTCCCTCACACGTTTCAGCAACGCAGGCCTCGTGCCCCCTCTCTCAGACAAACAAGTCGAGGCCCTCGAAGTCCTCGAGCAGATCTGCCAGCGGCTGTCACTCCACATGATCCTCGAAGTCGGCGACATCCAGTTCGTCACCAACAGCCACGTCCTGCATGCCCGCACCGCATACAAGGACTACGCGCCGCCTGTGCCGCGCCGGCACCTCATGCGCCTGTGGCTGTCGACGCCCGAGAACGAGGGTGGCTGGCGCTTGCCGTTCTGGGACAGCAATGAGAAGAAGCGCGGGGGTGTGCAGGTTGATGATCAGCCGCCGGTGGCACTGCTGGATGCGGAGTAAATGCTACAACGGCTTGGACCTGCAAAATGTGATGATGATGTTTGATTATTAGGTTTGGACACTTGTGTATTTCAGCGATTTCAGGAATCATACTTCTTTCTCCTTCGAGAACCAGACCAGTCGTTATTCATTACATTGATCCTTCGCTTCGCTTCGCGTTGATATAGTAATACATGAAGAGCAGCTAGAGCTACCGCACAATCTTATAATTCCCCCCACTGACAATCTCAACCTTCCCCTTGGAGACCATTCCCGCAAGGAATTCTCTCAGCTCCTCATTACTAAACGGGAACCCCCCGGGCACCGCAATCTTCAGCATCATGACAATCCGCTGCAGCGGCATCGCGCCTTGGTTAGTCAGCATGCCCACAATAAACTGCCAGTACAGATTCATCTTCTCCATGGCCGCCGCTTCAGCGGACTCCTTGGCAACAGCGGCCTCCGCGGCGGCCGCTGCATTAGCCGCTGCGTCGGCGCTGATATCCACGTCGACGTCGACATCACCATCCACATTGCCCTCAGCTGTAGCGCGGGCGCTGCTTGACTCCACGGCTGCGCTGTCGGTGTCGTGTATCGCGTCCCTGTAATTGTCCCTCTCCTTGTCTTTTCCGCTAGCTGTAGGCAGGGACTCGAGGACGCGGAATGTATCGCGCTGCCCGGGGACCTCGGCGAGGATGCGGCGGCTCACCCAGAACAGGCACGCACTGCGGACGAGCGCGGCGGACATATCGAGGTGGGCGGCGAGGGCGGCGATGGTCTTCGTGACGGGCTCGTTGGCTGCGGTGTCGGAGTCAAAGGCGTAGATGACGGTTGCTTGCCAGGTAGAGACTTCCTCGACGAAGACGCGGTCTTCGAGGTCGAGCTCCACGGTGACCTGGCCGAGGCCGTTGAGCCAGGTGAGTTTGCGCGACTGCTTGAGGGATTCGAAGCCTGCGGCGTAGCGCTGCTGGAGGGCGGTGATTTGCTGCGGCACGGCGAATTGCTGGCCCTTGAGGTCGGGCCAGAAGAAGTGCGAGAGGATCTTGGCGTGGAGCTCGGGGGGGTCGGGTTCGTTTTGGTCGTTGGGGGATGTTGGCGTTGGGTTTGTGAGGTTTTGGTCGTTGCGGACGACGGTGTCGACGCGGCGCGAGTCGAAGATGTCGCGCAGCATGACCTCGCACGCCTGCAGCGCGTTGTCGCCGAAGCGGAGTTTGAGGAGCTCCAGGACGGACATTTCCTGCTCGAACTCGGCGCGTTTCTGGAGGAGGCGGTCGGCGAGCATGTCGCGTAGTTCGCGGACGAATGTCTCCTTGGAGTCGAAGATGCTGATGAGACTGCCGATGACGTCGGAGCTCTTGGATTTGCGGTAGTCGGGTGCTGCGTCGACCGGGTCGGGCACCCAGTTGATGTCGTCGTAGTCTAGCTCTCCGGTGTCGTTTCGCAAGGAGGTCTGGTGCGCTTTGCCTAGTTCCGCTGCAAGCTCTACCAGCGTTTCGCTACTGGATGCGACCCGGCCATCGGCATCCGCCGGATCTGCTAGTAAGCCGCCAACGATTGCCTTGACAGTGTCATCGCGGTCCCGTAGGTACTTGCGAATAGGCTTTGCGATTCGATCCAGGAGCACACCTTTCTGATCGAGGAGGTTGAACGCCCGTATGATTGAGATATACACCTGCAGGATTTCCACGGTTGATGCACCAGGATGAAGTAGTCGCCGGTTCAGCACGGCCACAAATGACTGGGTTAGATGGAGTCTGGCGGCAGGATGAGTGGTGAACTGTCGTAGATCCTCAATTGCTCCACTGCTTGCGGGCCACTCGACAATCACGTCAAACAATTCCCCAACCCGAAGTGCCCCAAGGCGAGCAACGCCAACTTCTTGCCACTTGTCCATGTCATTGATGTTCACGTCCCTTAGCCCAATCTCCCTGATACCGGATTCGGGTACATTGATTATCGGTAGAGCCTGGATGGCTAGCCGCGCGTATACGTCTTTTACCCATTGCCGCAGATGGGACAAGACAAGCGATGGGCCTTCCCAGTGGCCAGTATAGGCAACCCGGATAAACTCGGTCATCATTGTGTCCATGACTCCAGCAAATGCCTCCTGAGCCTTTTCACCTCCTAGGCCAACAAGTTGTAGGTCGTTGAGCAGCGATAACAGCCGTTCCCGAGCCGTAATGACTTGCGTGTCCTCGAAATCCGTCATCATCTGCGACTGAAACTCAGCGGACGGCGCGCCTCGCCAGTCTTGATACGACACAGAGTACTGCTTATCGACTTCCATGTCATCCACGCTACCAATCTCGTTGTTCGCCCTCTCTCTCAAGCTGCTAATGCCAAGAATGACAAGCGTATGCTTGGTCAGGCTTCGTGTGATGAGGTCCGAAAGCGAAGGCCCTGGAATGGCATACCCAACCATCAAATGGAATGACCGTTGCAACCTCACAAACACCTTGTCTTGCGCCGCGCCGTCCAGAACGGGAAGCATATATTGTACAAGCGGAGAAAAGTAGATCTGGCGTATCAACAGGAGGCATTTCACAAGGAATCCCTCGAGTAAGTCATTCCGATCAAGAGATGACGAAATGGTCTGAAATATATTGGGGAAACGCTCCCTCAACAGACTATCGGGATACGAAGCGGAACCAATAGCGGATAGTTCTTCTTTGAAATTGCGCAAGAAATGCCGCCGAATCTCCAGTTCATACCATTCAAAGATGTTTTTCGCCCGGTCCTCAGCGTCCTTCACAGAATGCTTCGCCAAGTATGTCAAGGCATCCCTGGTCTCCTTCGCAGGCTTCTTGTCCCGATTCCACACTTTCAAAAAGTCCTCTTCGCCAGACGTTGTACGGAGCAGGAGATTCTCGAATTTTCTATCCGGGATGGACAAAAACGTTGTAGCGGTGCGCCATACCCGATTCCGTGTCCCCTTGTCCGAGGCCGATGCCTTTTGTGGTGACTTTGTCGATGGTGCGAGTCCGGATATAAAGTCGGCTGAAGATGCGGGGGCGAAAACAGATGCGAAGATGTGGCTGCGAGCCGCGCAGATCGACGAATCTGGGGCCATACTTGACGCTCATTAGTCGTACGGCATTATTGCATGGCTCGATCAAGAATGGCGCGGAATTGATGCTGAGAGCTGTTTACAAAAGAGTATCCGTAGCTACATTACAAACTCGCGAGCAGTCGGATGGACCGCGCGACTGATGAGTCAGCAGCTTATCGATAAGATAAGAGCTCGGAGCCATTATTTACTTTCTTTGCGGCGGAGTAATGAGGAACCGAAGGTATGGAGGATGAGCTATCATAGCTGTCATAGAGGTAGGTTCAGTTTAGTAAACAGCATGGCGCCAGTATCTAGGGTATATCTTCGCTATAAGAATGCCCTCATGAATATGCAAAAGAAGCAGTTGCTTCCTAGGCGTACTGCGGTCCGAACAGTCTCACGCAGCGCCCTGTAAATCATAGTCGATCTTATCGAACAACAACATATATCGCATCACTGTAGTTACAAATGTCGCTCAATTTCCACTGTTGTCTTCCACCTTCTCCCATTCACTATCAGTGCTCGTATACCCGGAACTCTCGCCGCTCACACTAAGGCGCTTTCGAATTGCGCTCGCGCTGGAGCTGTCTGGGACCTGAAGCGTCGTCGATGCAGAAGCAGATTGCGGCACTGACCCTGGACCCTGCACCCCCTTGCGGGCCACTACATCTTCTGTTTCCGTGTCACTGTCCGCGCCCTCCGTTGCCCCCTGAGTCTTTGCATCACTCTGCGCAGGCTCGGGCGTCTTTTCCGAAAGCGTTTCCTGCCGAGCCATTTGAGCCTGGGCCTGCTTCAACTCCTGCGCAAACCAGTTGATCGAGTACCAGAGCGCGCCCGAGATGATTGATAGAATAACGAAATGAATACTATAAGTGGCTAGTAGCAGCACGAAGAGGAGGGTTTGCAGGGCGGCAAAGGTAGCGTTGGTAGCGAGAAGGAGTGTCGGCGTCGGGCCTGCAGTAAATATGCTCGACCACAAATCTTCCATAAACGATGCCATAGCTGGTTCTCGGTATCCGGGTTGTGCTGGCAGAACGTGGGATGAAGCGAAATTTCTTGGAGAATGCGCTGTGCGGAGAAGACGGCCCTGGTACGCTTGCACGGAGTTAGCTTGAGTATGACGAAAAAGGATGCGGTATCAACAAGGGTCCATGGAAGGCATCGCGTGAAATACGTATTTAGCACAGACCTTCAGACAACAGCTCCTCTGGAGGTTCGGCAGGTAAAGTTAGGAAGTGGAGAAACCGGAAAGAGGCGGGTGTTTGACGGATAGAGCTTGACTGCCTGACGAACAAGGTACCAACCGTGCCAGAGAGATGAGCCAGATGAAGTTTGCCACCCAAAGCAGCAGCCCCAGCAAGAGCTTATAACGTCTTCACAAATGATGAGACGAGCAACTCACCAGGCCGAGTCACGACACCCAACGAGGGGCAGGTGCCCCGTTATGTAAGGTTGTTGGCCGTTCTCAGGACGCTAACCTGTTGGGTCTCAGGCACTGATCCTAGTCCAATGATCTGCGCATGTACAACGACAGACCTCATTCCTCAGAGTCTTCTGACAATGCAGTATGGCTACTAATATTCAGCTAGCCAAAACTATACTGTCTAACCTTCATGAACAGGACATAGGGCTGATTCATGGGTCAGCTCTCATGGACCAGCAAAGCTGACATTGGGGGTAAAAAGTAGTTCAAAAGAGAACACCCCAGCACAACCCCTGGGCAATTGACTGGAATTTAAGTCGTGGGATACCTTGAGAGTTACTAAGAGCAATGATGTTGATGTCTACTCCTGTCAATAAGAAACATACCTAGAGACGATCGCGTAACACTGATAGGCAGACTAACAGGTGAACGTTTAACCAAAGGATCAAAACAAGATATGAGCTGCATAAGAGAAGTGACAGAAAGCCCTGGGTCGACAACGGCTGAGATAAAAGCAGTCTGTCTGTCCTCCAGCTTTCTCATACTCTCCCCCCTCCTCTCCCACTTTCCTCGCCGCTGCCTACCTCACCTCACCAACCTAATGTCCCTCTCAGCACTCTCCTAACATCCTTCTCTTTCCAACATCTACCTTAAGACCATCACTGTCATTGCCTCTTGACATTTAACCTTGAGACCTACTCGACCTCCCGTGGATAACGCGCATCCTAGTGTTCTTCGACCTCATTTTCTGTCTCGCACCTCACCATCATTTGCTTTCATCTTCTTGAGTCCAGCCTCAGCTGATAACGAAACTCCTCCAACACTATTCGCTTGCTAGGAAGACATCAAGTTTTGCTTTGCATAGCCACTCACTTACCAAAAGTCGAGATGTCTTCCTCAAGGTACCGCAACTCGTCTTTCAAGGCACACTCTTCTAATGTGTTTACCACAGAGCCTGCAAACAAGTTGCAAAGACCGGATCATGCCACCACAAAGCCTGCCAGACCAATCGGTCTAGTCCCCTCCGCGTACCTCTATATCCAGAGGCCTTAAAAAAGGACAATGGAGCTCAATCCTGGAAGCGTACTGCTCGCGCAAGATGCACGTTCTACATAGCTTCTGAGTCTCTTGAGGCTTTCTTTGTTGGAGCAAGGGAATTGATCGAGCGCGATGCCCAGTCTATGCAAGAGGTCATTTCTTACATGTCAGAAGAATGCGGCTTGCGATATATTCAGCAATTGGTAGAGCGCGAATTCGCGGCACTCCCACCAACTACCAGACTTGAAATGTTTCGAGCCCAGGTGATTCCATTCATAGGGATTATCTCCCACCCGCGAGTCCTCTCCTCGCTTGTTGCTGAGCATGCTCTTGGAGTCATATATAATTTCATTTACGGGGTAGGAGGTACTAGAGCTGCCAACTTCATCTCTTCCATTTGCTCTGTCCTTGAGATACTTTCTGATGATGACGAAACTCGTGCCCAGTGGTTGGAAAGCTCGCTGGCTATCTTCCATCGGATAATGGTCGTCAATTCGACAGCATTCATTCAGATCGGTCTTGAGGAGCAAGCTCTAAACCTTCAAGACATTCTGATTGCAATGGACAAAGGTGCTTTTTCAAGAAAACTCCATGTGTCACGCAGATATTTGGATCAGCTCCTCGCTCGTACCAAGGCTGGCGCCCATATGCAGACGGCGAATCATGAAGAGCCCAATCACGGTCAAATTGTCAAATTTGTGCCTCCACAAGAGCTACCCGGCGGTCGGCATGATAACGACCACATGGACTTCTGTCTAATCCAGATCATGCCGACTATAGAAGAAATTCTGTGTTCACGGCAGGAATATCTTCCTGAGTGTGACCCGTCGACTTGGCATGTCAGTGGCCTAGAAGGGCTTCTTGACCGGAATTTCCGCTTGCTGCGTGAAGAGAGCGTTGGATTAATACGAGATACCATCCATCATATTGCCAAATCCCTGCCAGGGCACAGTCCGCGAGTAAATGTATATCACAAGGCCCAAATTGTCAAATCACAACTCCGTTGGAGCTCTGGATTTGTTTTCCAAGTCAGCTTTCCCCCACCCCCTTGCCTCCGTCGAATAGCTCCGTCAAAGCGAGAAGCGTGGTGGTCAGACTCCAAACGCCTACAGCCTGGCACCCTTGTCTGCCTCACCATCGATGGCGACCATGCTGTCTTTTGTACAGTTACTCATGGACCGGATAAGCAATCTCATCTCAAAGAGAAAACAAGCCAGCAAAGCAAGAAGGCTGGTGAGACTCCAGCTACAAAAGGTGCAGATGAGATGTTCGTCATGCTCACAACATTGGGGCCTGATGAGGGTACTGTGCGGTCTATCTTGGACTTCTATGATAACCCCGTTCAACAATTCTTGATGACGGAGTTCCCGAGAGTTCTACTCCAAAGCTTTGAGCCAACACTTCGAGCTTTACAGAGAATCAAGACTACCAACCAACTGCCATTTGAAAATTACCTTGTGCCGTCTTCGACAGAGCAAACAATGATACCCCCTCCTCTATACTCTCTGAGAAGTGGATTTGAATTCAACCTCCGCTGTTTGATGAACGACGACTCAGATTTCTTTGTTCATCCCGACATACGAGTGAATCCCGAGAAGTTGTATGCAAACTCAATACTTGATGAGGCACAGACCAAAGCACTAGTCAACAGTCTGCAACATTGTATTGGTCTTATACAAGGCCCACCGGGAACTGGCAAATCCTACACGGGGATTGCATTGATCCAAGTCCTCCTGGCCAACAAGTATGTGAGTGGGGGCAATATCGGCCCTATTCTTTGCGTCTCATACACCAACCATACGTTAGATCAGTTGCTGGAATCCCTCCTGGAGAGGAATGTTACGAAGAAAATTGTTCGCATCGGCTCCCAGTCAAAGTCAGAGCAACTCACCGGTTGCAATCTCAGGGACATCTCAAAACTTATCACAAAGACAAGGGAAGAGAAGAATATGCAGAAGTCTCTTCGGTATGAGCTTGAGAAATATGAGGACAAGTTCAACAGACTCTCATTTAGACACATACCCGCCGCGAAGGTTCCTCCGTATCTTTACCACTACTATCCGAACCATTTTGAGCAGCTCTTTTACACTGATGAGTACGACCTGAAGCCCTCTCAGGTCAAGAACCCCGGATCAATTATCAAGTCGTGGGTCACCTCTGGCATGGGGTTGGAAGGCGAACTAGGACGACCCTTCAAAGACTTGATCCATATCAACATCTACTCCATGACCCGAGCTGAGAGAACAACGGTATACCATCAATGGCTAGAGGATATTGCTGAAGAAACAATATGCGAAGCTGTCGAGCTTGTCTCAGCACATGCTGGTGTCAAACATAATTGGGACCGTATTCGAAGCGAGGTAGACCTCCGTTGCTTAGCTGATGCTGACGTTATTGGTGTCACAACTACGGGGCTAGCAAACAACTTGGAGATGCTTCAGAAGCTACAGGCTAAAGTTGTTATATGCGAAGAGGCAGGGGAGGTTCTCGAGGCACACCTTCTGACTGCTCTACTTCCCTCTATTGAACATGCTATCTTGATTGGAGATCATCTACAACTGTGCCCGACGATCCAGAATTACGACCTAGCAAGGGACAATCCCAATGGTGGGGACCGATACTCTCTTGATGTGTCTCTTTTTGAAAGATTGGTCAATCCAAGAAGTGCCTTCGGCGGTGGACTTCCATACAGCATACTCGAAACACAACGCCGCATGCATCCATCTATTGCGAGACTCGTCCGAGACACACTCTATCCTAATATGAAAGACGCAGCATTTGTCTCCGACTATCCCCGAGTATCTGGAATGAAAAGGCGGTTGTTCTGGTTGGATCACCGTTTTTATGAGGAAGGCACGGCAGACGACTCAGTGACGACATCCCATAGGAATGAGCATGAAGTTGAGATGACTGTTGCACTGGTGAATCATTTGATAAGCCAGGGTGATTGTAAGAGCGGCGATATTGCAGTCTTGACACCCTATTTGGGCCAGCTTCATCGTCTTAGGCAAAGGCTCAGCAAACTATTTGTAATCTGCATCGGTGAACGCGATCAGGAAGACCTGGAAAACGCAGGGCTTAAACTAGAGAATGACACACGCCCAGCAGTCAAATCCAACCTGCTTGATGCTCTTCGTGTGTCGACGATTGACAACTTTCAAGGCGAAGAGGCCAAGATTGTTGTGATCTCCCTTGTCCGCAGCAACCCCCAGACTCGTTGCGGGTTCCTAAGCACCCCAAATCGCATAAACGTTCTCTTATCACGGGCCCAGCATGGTATGTATATATTGGGCAACTCTGAGACTTCATCGCACGTTCCAATGTGGGCCCAGGTCATACAAATCCTGAAGAAAGATGATAATTTTGGCAACAGCCTTCAACTTGAGTGCTCCAGACATCCAAATGCGGTGATTGTAGTGTCGGAGCCCGGTGATTTTCTGCGGCTATCTCCAGAAGGGGGGTGTAACTTGCGTTGTACTGAGCGCCTCAAATGTGGTCATGCATGTGAACAGCGGTGCCACTCTCAGATGCTGCATAGCGCAGTACTATGTGGACAGCCATGCTCTAGGACACGGGAGGGTTGCTCACATCCCTGCCCTGAGATATGTGGGAGTCCTTGTCCCTTCAATTGCACGGCACCTGTCACTCGGAAAGGAAGAAAATTGCCTTGTGGACATTTGATGGAAACGCTTTTATGTTTTCAAGACCAAGATACGACCATGTTTGCCTGTAAGGAGGTAGTCAGGAAGGCTGTCTCTCGTTGCGGACATATGGTTTCCGAATCATGTTGTCTTGACGTGTCGGCGGCCGGCTATCAATGCCCAAGCCCATGCGGCGGACAACTAAAATGCGGCCATGCTTGCAGACGCAAATGCCATGAGTGCAATAGACTTGACGGCATTGGTCATGGTAAATGCCAACAGCAGTGCGGCAGGAACTACTCTACTTGCCGGCATTCCTGTAAGACTATTTGTCATGGAGCTGAGCCTTGCCCACCTTGCGAGGCGGCATGCGAGGTTAGCTGCAAGCATTCGAAATGCACCAGGAAATGCCATGAGCCATGTGCACCCTGCGCCGAGGAGACATGTCCCTCCACATGCCCACACAGTATCTGTACAATGCCATGTGCTGCACCGTGTAATCATATCCCCTGCTCGCGGCGTTGTGAGAAGAAACTGAATTGCGGTCATCAATGCCCGTCTATCTGCGGTGAGCAGTGTCCACCTACAAGGTTCTGCCAGGTCTGCGCCAAAGCGTGTATCAAGAATCACCAGGTAGACTTTGTGCTTAATCAGACATACAAAGACATCGACCTGAACAAAAACCCGTGTCTCTTTCCTAGATGCGGCCACTTCCTCACAATGGAGAGTATGGACGCCCAGATGGACATTGCAAGGTACTACACGCTGAACAATGACGGAAAACCTGTCTCCGTGAAAGAGGAATCCGCAGAGCTCTTTCGCATGGAATGCATCAAAAACTGTGCCCTTTGCCGCGGCCACCTTCGGGATGTGGCACGATATGGCCGTCTAGTCCGGCAAGCACTTCTTGACGAGTCGACGAAAAAGTTTATACTTTACCTCAACCGCGAATATTTGCCATTAGCCGAAGCAATAGCGCGCGCCGTCCAGAGCCTCAAGGATATTCAGTATAAGCAAAAGGTCGCGCTAACCTCGGTAGTGCGCATCGATGGAGACCGCGTTCACCAGCTACAGGTCATGGAAGCAGCACTGGGTCATGTATTCACTTCCCGCTGGGGGGACATTCTGAAACTGCGCAAACAAATTGATGTTTATCATCAACGCGTCTCACCTAGCCAACAGCCCTTTATTCGAGTTCTAGCCATGGTTGAAATCGCCCGCCGAAGAAACAACATGACCACAACCGAGGTAAACAAGGGAAACAACTTCATTCAGCTTAAGGGCGTCTTGCTGGCTAAAGCCTTAAGTCTTCGTCTTCATATCGCTCTCCTAACGGACTTCCTGCGGATGAAGGGTCGCGCCCGCACAAGGCTGACAATTGACTTGGATGACACACGAACGGAGTGCAAGGCACTCATAGACCGCGCTCAAAGCTCCAACCTCCCACCCCTCGAAGCAGAAGGGCATATTTTCCTGGCCCAACTCCACGCCTTGGAACGTTGTCACAGTGTGGATACAGCAGCGACTAAGGCCCACCTTGATCAGGGCCTAGCATCGCTCGACAACGCCCGTACCGTGGTGCATGCATTCCCGGCGCAGACCAGGGGCTTGGGAAGCGAAGTCGATGCGGCGGGAGCTATGTTCCGTTCGACCTTTTACTCGATCGTCACAAATGAGGAGCGCCTTGCTGTTGTCCAGGCAATGGCCAGCGAGTTTGTTGGGACCGGGCACTGGTACTATTGCAACAATGGCCATCCCTTCACCATTGGTGAGTGTGGAGGAGCTATTCAAGAATCTCTCTGCCCGGAATGCGGCGCGCCTGTTGGTGGGAGACAGCACCGAGTTGCCGATGGGGTTACCCGGGCCGATGATATTGAGGCAACTTACTGGTAGTTATGGCGTGAAGAAAAAGCGCGTGATAAAGCTATGCGCAGTCCGCGATTGCGGTTGATAATAACCATAACTGTATCACACTGCAGTGCATGCACTGCTTTCTCTCTTGTTTCTATCTCTTTTCTTCAGAGCTGTACTTGCAGTCGGCGGTTATATGCCATCTCCACTCAATCTTACTTACAGTGCCTGCAAGCAATATATCCTTCGCACTTAGGCTTAACGCGTTAGCCTTTGACCTGTAGGAAATATGCACAGTGTTTCTGACTAAAGCTGCCACCAATCTCTAGCTTTCTCGGACTAATCCATTCCACACCGCGACATGAATGAAAGATTCTTGCTCACTAGTCTCGAGAGGAGACCAGAGACACCTCCGTTGGTACTAGACACCCAACCTACATCTCGGACCTACAAGATTCCAGCTAGCCAGCTTCGCCCCGAAAGCGTACGCGTTGCATATCCATGAATATAGAAAAAGGATATACGTGAATATAGAAAAAGGATATACGCAATAACAAGCCCAGACTAGTCATTGTCGAAGGGTATAAGTATAAACCCCACAATCAGCTATTGTATTCAGCACGCCTCAACTGAAAGATCATGGAAGGGCTCGGGGGTGTAGGGAAAAGGACGAAAGACTCTTTACAGGTAGCCTCGGTGAAGACAGCCAGGCGGGTCGGTCTGATGGTTATCTCATATGCGTCGAGTGGATCCTATCCACTTAGGGCAAGCTCAGATAGTGAACGGCTCTGACGGAGCACTTTGATCAAATCAGATAGAAGGCGACAACCGTTTCGAACGCGCATAGCCATGAAGTTGGAGACGCTTGCTCTAGGTAGGCATAGCCTAGAGGCATAGCAATGTCAATAAGTTCATGCGATAAGCATGAATAAGGGTGCATTGCCCAAGCCATGCCTCGGATTTCGTGGTATTAAGAGATGAGAAAAGCTGTAATTTACGCCCGCATATATATCTCATTGGATGTTGATATGCTTCAGGGACGAGCTTCAGGGACCAGCTTCAGGGACGAGCTCCAGGGACAAGCTTCAGCTGGGAGCTGTTTCGCTACGTCGGAACTGCATAACGTCAAAATATCTGGAGCTGTCGAAATGGTCTATTATGACTTTGGGCTTCCCAAGCAGTAAGCATGGTATCAGTTTTACCAGGTCGACCCTCTCTTCGAGCCCCTATCACTTACACTCAGGACACTACTAGGCCCTCCAATAATCATGCCCGCTACCCAGTGGAAAATATCAAGAGTTCTTGGTTCAAAGTCTTTGGCAAGCTCGGGCATGTGAGGGGTAGGCTCATGACTACACCAGTGTGACGCATGACTGTGATAAGTGTTGTAGAAATAAGCAAGCAGTGCAGAGTAAGGTCAGGGCAGAGGGTTTCAAGTGACAGGGTGATGAGCGCCTCATCTGCTTTGAGACCGCGATTTTGCGAGCACTCGTCATTCGGCATATGCATCTGGATGCAAGCAGGGCCGGGGTAGCCTTGTATGGTTCCGTCAAAGCTGTTGACAGATGCGCGCAGCAAACGAGCTCACGTCCATGTCCCGCCAGTAATCGGGCCAATTGAGCCGGCAGCAAACATTACCCACCTGGGAAACCCGGGCAAGACTTGCTGCATCACCTCGAACTGTTGTTGGGCCTGGATTCGTCGGGCAAAAGCCAGTCGACGGCGATCTAAAAACTGGATGGACTGGATTCGTTGTTCTCGTGATTTCCCCTCAATGGCTGTTTGCACACCGCTACTGGGGAGCACAGTATCTTCGGGCCGTACCGCCAAAGACGGTGGAACATTGTCGACTCGAGGTGGGAGTTCACAGGACTCCTCTGGGTGACACAAGTGCCGGTAAGGCTTGTGCTTTTGGACCTGACACCCGCATATCATTTGCCGGCAGATACCAAGATACCAAGTGTGACACGGGGACAAGGGCACCAAAGTGAAAGGGCTCCTGAATCCTCGGGGGCTTGGTCTCAACGTCCCACGAGCGCCTCGAACCGATCGGCATGGCCCGCGTGCCTACGGAGTACGGAAGGATCAAAAAGCGGCCTAGGGTTAACGAGTGCTCGCCTCTCTAACCGAGCTAGCTTTTCGATAGTCGAGATCCGAGGCTGGACTGGATGCATTGGCAAAAGCAAATAACGGTTTCACATGAGCCCATTCTTGCTCACTTTTCCGGCGCCGTTACTATTTTTTATTCTTTTCGTCCACGCCAAAGCGTTGACACTCTATTGACTCGCTCATTGGACCAGGGTATGAGCTTGAATATGATTCGGCGCCCATGGAAGAAATATACGAGGAATGACAGCCTGGCAGCCTCAGGGACGTGGGGAAGTTCCAGACGTTCCATGGTTCGAAAGCTCAAATTCCGACTCTCCGGTGCAGCTCTAGCGTTCAGTACTGCCCCATAACTGAAGCGATTCCATGCGATGGTGTGATGGTCGCCTCGCGGGTGCTCCGTACGAATATTGACTAGCGTAGACGAACACACACGAGGGCACCTATTAAAGTGCGACTGTCAGACTGTGACCAAGGGCTGGCCAGGTCAGACCGCTCCCACTGCTCAGCAAAGGCCAGCGATGAACCGCTCGAATCATCTTGAGCCAAGATCAGGCATTGCTTCGTTGCGAATCGTAAACTCAACCCGTGACTTACGGCTCATGAAGTCAGCTGTTCCAGCCTTCCACCGTGATCTGTGATCTGTGATCTGAGCGGAAGTCTGAGCTAGACAAGTCCCACGCAAGCCCCCCTGTCGGTGGACCGTGAGCTGTGGGCCAGCTGGTGTTGGACTTGGAGAACGGTGTTGCCAATTGAGGCAGTAGCCCAGGGATGGAGCCCGGATGACCAAGCCCCGAAACGCCAGCGACCCGCCGAGCTGCGATGGAGAACTCACCTATCATTAGTTTACCTGACAGCCACCAACTCTACTTCGTACATGTTCTGTGCTTGTTGGCTGAGTCGTTTTGTTCCCCCTTAAATGAAGACGAAGAGAGTGTCGTGGCTGTATGACTCGTAAATCGCATCTTACGAGTCATCTGGGTAAACCCGGCGGCGCAACAACAACACGTATACCAACTAATCCGTATCAACATAAAGTTTAAGCGATTTCCGTTCTTGAACAACTTGAGAGGGTGTCGTAAATGGCTTCTATCCAGGGGTTTAACAAGCCAAGTCGGGACAGACTCGTAGCGCAGGAAGGCTCTTGCCAAATGCCAAACAACATGGTCATCCTCCCGCTGTACCGTTATTGGTGCCAACGGACAAGGGTTTCGGGTAGAAAGACGCCTACATACTCCGTACACAGTCAGGTGCGAGGCAATTCAAGTCAAAGGGTCCGCCCCATTAACTATAATGCCATTGTCCAATCATGCTTCACATCACAATCCATGCGAAATGGATATATGGTGCCCAGTACTAGCATTATTAGCTAGGCATGCGAATGGCTTTTGCCTAGTACCGATCGTAACGTGCGGAAAGATATGAACTCAAACAGGGAAGGGTTCTGCTTCTCAGCTTCCTGACTCAAAGGGAATAAATATTGCACCGTCCGGGCCTTGATACGCTTGTGTCGGAATGGGAACAAAGCAAGCTCACGCTGGACTAAACCCTGAGAGGGACTGTGCCCAACCCGTGTCCGTGGGCGTAACCACGAACTTAGTCAATACTAAAGAACATGATGACGCAAGCATTCATTCGTGCATTCGAATGCCTGCCGGCAAAGTGAAAGGGCTAATGTACGTACCCTGGACCAGATAGCCAAGGGGCTTGACTACCCACCGAGACTACTCTGTAGTCCGCCCTCCGTAGGGCTCCGGGATTCCGGGGTCAAGCAAGTTCAACAGCAGGATCGATAAAAGTGCCCATAGCACGTGGGACCCAAGCAGATCGTCGAATCCTGGCCCGCGTGGCTGTGGACACGGCGAATCATAACTAATTGAATCAGAGCCAGCAGTCCAGGTAGGAATAGAGAGCCATCAAGGCGGTTTAACTTGACCTACTGATGCGCGTTGATCAAGTGGTCATTTTTATCATGCCAGTAATATTGACGATTGAATAGGCACGACGAAAGGCGACAGCGGAGTATGCCATGCTCAGTAATTGTCACTTTGGAACTGGATCAATCAGAGTGGCCCAAAAGCGAGCCTTGCTCACGGCCGTAAGTCTCTCGGAAACGCTTCGCCGAGAAACGGCCCCATCATTAGTTCAGTGGCTTAGTTATATGGTATTGCCGCCATGGGCTGGTGCGGTTTAGCGGCTTCTTCTGTTGTGGAGATGAGAACGAGGCCATAAATATTATGAGCCAAGCACTAATCGGGAACAGAGAAAAGGCCGATAAGCTCGCTCAGTGGGCCACGTAACCAGGTGTCAGCGATGTATTTCCGATGGTCTACGGCGTACTAGTCACCTGTCACTGTCAGCGCAAGAAACCAGTTCGGAATTGGGAATATACTCGGGCACACCTGTCAATTTAATCGGTTTTTCGTTGACTTAGTCCCGTTATTACATAGTAGCAGTGATTTTTTGAGCTCCTTTCGTCAGGGACAGTCGCGCTGGCCACAGGGGCCTTCCCAACTGAGAGTTTGGCCCCCTTCCAGTTCTTGTCGTTCGGTGGTTAGTCCTGGTTGATCTTTACCCTGGATGCCCGGGATGCTGACCTCTAATTCGGGAAGATATCACCCCTTTGGACTAATTTCGCGCGGGAAAGGGGTGAAGGCTAAGCGTAAGGGAAAGTTCTCGTCTGACAGCCTCCGCCCGCTTCAGTATTTTTACCAGAAGCCAACCAATAATGTTGGCGTTAGACTTGCGGCCCTACCATGTGATATCGTATTCGTGCATGGATAAATCGCGAATATCCGCGCTGAAGTTGCCCGTAAAACCAAGGCGCTGTGACGGTATACCTCGAGATGCTGAAGCTTCCAAGCGGGGGCACCACTAATTCGCCGCGATGAGGCCTGTACACTCTTATTGGCCCCTGCAAAACAATCCAGAAAACTGCTAGAATTCTGGTTTTCCTGACCCGTCTCGCTTCGTCACAAGCGAAAGGGGGAATGATAACCAAAGCAGCTACCGGGTCAACGTTAAACTAGCCAGTGTGGCTGGCTAGCACTAAGTTTGGGGGCCAAACGCCGCCGCCAAAAGTTCTCATGCAGCCTGCAGCTAGGGGGAATAAAATCATAGCCAGTCTTACGACTGGCAGCCGCAGACCCCAACCATATCACCGTCAGATTCCAGCCGTTGATTAGCGGGAGCAGGGTGCCAGGGAGTCGAGGCGACAAGTGTCGGCGCCGTACAGCTCTTCCCACTAGCATCCTAGGCGCTTCTCGGCAGTTGAGAAAACGCTCCATCCAACCGATTCCTTGTTCCGAAGACTGATTTATTATGGATTCAACCGTGCGTTGCTTATCGCCATGTGGCCCAGATCGCGCACCGCATTTTCCGTCACACGGCGATCTTGTACAACTCCGCCAGTCTCGTGCAATCAGGCATGATTCCATCAGGCTCTTTGCGTGCGTGATCGAGGGGCTTTGTATGCCTCCAGATAATGGACTGTCACGGTTAGTCAACTTGCCAAGCTTGTAAAAGCGGAGGGCACTCGGGCAAACCCAGAGGACAGGAGATAGGAGAGACATTATTCGAAACAAGAAGCAAAAAAAAATAAAAAACAAAGAACCATGCTGGTAAACGGCTATCGGCGCACAGCGGGCAGAGTATGGAGGAAAAGGGTTAGAAACAGCGACCAGTGGGTCTCAATACTTTATCCTGGGGCTGAAAAGAAATGATGAGATCACGTTCTTCGCAGTTTTTGCCTGTTTGATAGGATGGGCCGGGGATTCGGGGAACATCTGAGGCCTAGGCTGGAGCTTCATTTCCCCGGGTCTCCCAAGCTCTAGGTATCAGACAGAGCCTTGTCCCCGTTTGCTGGATTTTTAGCGCTGTTCTTCCATGACATTATCCCGCTGGTGGAGCTCGGGTCCAGAAGGAAGTGGTTGACGGCGGACGGGGGCGCCAGCCAGGCCCCGTCGCCCGTACCGTCTAACAAGACAAAAATATTCGTGTGGTGCTTGTGGGCGCGAAGGGAGTTGCCAATAGTCGCCTCTCGAACTATTTTAGGTATCCAGCTTTCACCTTTGTGTCGGCTCCCGTAAACAGATCAGGAAAAGGTATTGACTGTCGAGTGGATGTGCCGAGTTCTCGCGATGATCCTTGGCCAGTCAGAGCGTCAATTTTTGGAGAAAAAGTATCGCGGTATGGTGCTGTCTGGAGAAGGAGAAAACGAGGGAAACTTACGAGACCAGTAGTTTATCTGATGCCGGGAATTTTTTGGATTGTGTCGATGAAGAAGTGTTGTCCACGGCTGGATTCAAGTAGAGAAAGAAGCACCGCGCCACGGACGAAGTCACGTCAAAAGGGAAAACAAAAATACTAGAAAAGATCGGGGCCAAGACTGTAATTTCAAGGCACCTTGAATTTATAATCATTATGAGCACCCAGCAGAAGGGATATTAGGGACCAAGGGAGTAAGCTGAGCTGCCAGAACAACACTACGTACTAAACTGACGAGAACTAGTCGGTCCGGGACCGGCTCACGCTTATTCGTTTCTTGTTCATCCTTTATTATGTTGTTCTGTTTCCACCGGTGGACCTTTTAAATGCTCAAATACTCTCTTCCGACCAGTCTGGGGATGGCTTCAATTTCCTGTGCTTAGAGTCTCAAACGCCAACCGTCTTTTACTCCTCATAGCCCTCAGCTCACGGGTGTCGATGGATAATGTATGTCTAAGTCTCTCGTCTCAAGTCTTGTCTCACCATCTTCCCTTCGTTGAGAGCCGAGCTTGTTTCTCTCTAGCCTGTTTGTGCGCCGCAGCTCTGGTTTGTATACTTGATCCACCTGTCTCATACATATGTTCGCTTCATCTTCTCTTCATTGGGCTGCCTGCCATGTTACTTCATTTCATCAATGGTGCTCTTACTCGTCCCTCTGTATAGGCTTTCTGCCATTTATCGATTCGCATGCCCCTCCTAATTACGAAGGAATATACTAGCGGGTGCTCGTCATCGAATGTGGAAACTAACCAGCTTCCTTCTAGCAGTGAAACCCTCAACAGCTCCTCCTCAATATTGTTCTACCGGCTTTTTGATCGTATGAAGAGATAGAAGATTAATTTCAGCTTCTCTCAAACTTTTCAGAGCTCGCAATAGCCCCGAAAACGTGGCTGGGGCTTCAGGCACATTGGGCCGAATTGTGTCCTGAACGAGTGAACCACCAAGGATTGTCTGGCTCCGTTACTTTGGAGTCAAACGCGCTCGATCACTTATAGCTACCGTCGCGTCTGTACTCGCTTCTCTGTTGTCTAGTATAGCCTCTCCGCTTCGATTTTACGGTATGTCCTGACTCACTACTAACCAAGTACTGGAAGCTGAGGATGGAATCAATCACAGAGCATAAATCGTTTTGGGGACCAGAAGTCCGTCTCAGGTTTAAAACTAAGCATGACACACAACTCATCTAGTATGCTTTCGAGGTGTCCAATGCAGGCTCCGTCCCTCGTTGCGTTGAATTTGAACTAACCTGAGACAGATTACAGCTGGCAACACCGATCGCCGCAACCCCTCCAGCCATCGACTATGGCAATGGAGCAACAGAGCTTCTCACAGCCTCATGGACTCCCCTCACATTCCAGTTACCCGACAGGTGCTGGGTATCACCCGCATCATCCGTCTGCATCCCCGAGCTACTACCAACCGGGGCCTGCCCCATCGCAATATATGTATTCCCAGCACTCGAGCGCATCGCAGAATCGCCATCATCCTAGAAGGTATATCCGGCATTGGCCTGCCTTGGTTTATCGCTGCGCAAATGGCTAACGAGCCGGCTTGATCAGTACATCAATACCATACTCGTTCAGCAGTACTAGCTCGGTTCCGACGAGCTCTCCACCAATGCAAGAACATCTATATACATCTTCGTACGTTTTGTGTACATAGGAAAATAAAGACCGGTTGCTGACATGCCATTTTAGGCCGCCACAATATCTTGTCAACTCAGAATATTATCTCGCTCAGGGTTCTTCAATGTCGTAAGTATCGTTGCTTGATTCGGAATATGAGCACTGCGCACTAACATTTCGAATCTGTCAGCTCAAATACCGGATCGTTGGCCACCAGTCCTCACCCACAACCTTTCCCGTCATCAGCAACAGTATACTCATCACCCGATTCCGCGGCCCCTTCCACAGATCCAGCGCCATATCGAGTATTACAAACTCCACGAAAGCCAAAATGCTGGGAACATGGATGTAATGGCCGCGAGTTCTCGACATTTAGCAACCTATTGCGCCACCAAAGGGAGAAATCGGGCGCAGTGACCAAGGCAGAGTGTCCCAGTTGTGGTGCTGTTTTTACACGGTCCACTGCGAGGAATATTCACGTTCAACAAGGAAAGTGCAAGGCATCTGGGAGAGATCCGTCTGGCCGTTGAGTCTTGATATTGAGAAGGTTTAGTGATGATAGGAGAAGACCATCATCACTCAATTAAAGTTCTTCTGAGAGATAGACCTACGGAAACGTCTCTCTCTCTTTGGATACCTACGCCACCACACGATTCGGTATCTCGCGAGCCGCTTCCGATCTTCCAACAGAGATGTCGTCCTGCTTAGGGCAAACGCCAATGATTCGCTTCTCCTTCGCATGGTGGCATTTTGAATATACACTTAGGGTTAGGGAGGGATAAATAGGGCAGGATTTTGTTAGGCATCGGTGTTCTTCGTAACATCACATGGATCAAAATTCAATCATGCACTTTTGGATGGGCCCAGTGGCTTTATTGCTAGACACTCTCCCACTGTATATACCCCATGGTGCCGAATGTTGTTCGCAATTCCTTCAGCCCTGATTTCCTTCCTTGTAGCGGAAATCTCGCGTCCAGGCTAGCAAGGGCCCCCCTCCCCCCCATCTAGATCAAGAAGATAATTTTCAGCAATTATAGTCCTGCAAAATTTATATACTGTTGTGTTTGTCTTGAATGATAGCCCTAAAATCACAAAGATTGTTGTATTTCGTGCATACTCCTTTGCAAAAGTCTGTCCATTATATATACTTGCACCTGGTCTTTTTTTCAAGTCAGTACCGAGCGTAACTGGTCAGCTAGACATACTGAACTTGCTCACAAAGCTCAGCATATGAGCTGCACTCCAAGAACCCACCCACCTCTTTTCAGCTGTCCCTACTAAAGCTAGAATAAAAATGGTCGTGAGTAGTGACAGGGGGACCCTTGCTCAACACGTGGGCATTAGATGCTTACGTCATACTTAAATTAAGCTCCCTATCACCTGATCATGATCCTGTAGTGTCATCGCCAATTAAGACGTCCATCGAGGCTCAACAACTGGTGACTCATTCTTCACAATGTCATCTCCCATTTGATCATTGTTACTTGCTGAGTCTGCGACGGCTTTCTTCTATTATAGACTTGCAGTTGACTGATTGTGTTTACATCCACTCTTGTCCCACTGCAACCTCAGACTGTCTACTCTTACCTCAAAATGACTATATACGAAATACACAGCATACGTGAAGAACTCAAACACTACCGACATACATCTCGATTGATATTCCGTATACGTGGAGGCGCACGAATATCTGCCTGAGTCCGTTGCCTCCTGGTAGCTAGCTGCGTGTTCATTGATACTCCTGCACTCGCTTTTTAGTTGACTAGCTTTGCTGCATACAGCATGGCGTCTGTTTTCACCTACGACCCGGACCCTCCGAGAGTGTCTTCGCCATGGTCTACTTCGGGGTCTTCAACTCCACAAGTGGTGCTTTCTGGCAATCGAAACACTGCCGTTCGCACTCGTTCCATTACGAACTTTGACAGTGCGGGGCATGATTTCCTTTCGGACTACGGGATCTCGAAGCTGGAGCCTGAGCCTCAAGAAGGCCCTACAGAGTATAAGCTCCATCTCCTCTTGCGCCCTCGGCGTCCATATACTTCGATGTCCACGGGCCACCTCGTCGGTGGGTCTTACCATTCCCGCGCAAGCTTGTCCACTTATAGCCCCGCACCCACAGCATCCTCAGTAGAGGAGCCGAGCCTGAGATTGCCACAAAGCCGTTCAATAGACAGTCGCCAGCAACGCTTGCAGCAATTGACAACCCAGCTGCTATGGCGTCTGCAGCAATCGTCGCCGTTCCACTCTTCCACCACAGCTAATCTGGTGCTTCCGGTTTTGCCGGAAGCAACACCTAGGCTGGGCGCAACCCCAAAGCCATCACGCTTGCTTCCCGGTCTGGAGGAGAGTCAAGGCGCTCTGTATGAGATCGGGGTTGCGGATGATGGAACATTTGTAGGACTTATACACGACGAGCTCGAGGAGAGTTTGTCCAATTTGCAGGCTATGGCCTCCAGTTTGGGCTGCAGAGTGGAAGTTCTTCGCAGAGTGATCGTCGGCAATTGCGAATGGGTCGAAGACTCGGGTGGCGAGGAAGCAAGTCAAGGTAAAGTGCGTGCTGAGAACCTCTGGGTTGCGGAAGCGCTGGTGAGTCCGGATTGGGACTACTACCGTACAGAAATGCCTTTGGCAGAATCACTTGAGAAGATGTCAACATCGGATGCCGCCCCGAAAAAATCCATGCCGGAAGGGTATGCCTCGAGTACCAGTCAGATCCGAGTATCTATTGCGGGACAGAACACTGTCGGCAAATCTTCCCTTTTGGGCACACTGACGTCGTCTGTTTTGGATAACGGAAGGGGAACGAGTAGACTGGGTCTTTTGAAGCACAGGCATGAGATTTCCTCTGGAGTAACGAGCTCTGTTGCGCACGAGCTTATCGGATACGCCCCGACGTCATCCACTGACGGTTTCGATGTGGTCAATTACGCCTCAGGCAACGTTGCAGCCTGGGATGATATCCACGCCGCCTCAGAGGGAGGTCGTCTAGCCTTTGTCTCCGACCTTCCCGGCTCAGTCCGATATCTGAAGTCAACATTACGAGGGCTGGTCAGTTGGGCTCCTCATTATGTGTTCCTCTGCATTGCTGCCACTTGCGAGGAAGAGACTTCTCTCGGGCCTGTGTCTAAGTCTGCGGAACAACCAATGGATATCAACTTAGCGCTGTCATATCTGGAACTCTGCACTAAGCTAGGCATTCCTGTCGTCGTGGTTATAACGAAGATGGACCTCGCGTCACGAGGCGGCTTAAGAAGTATTCTGGCCAGAGTGTTGTCTGCATTGAAGGTCTCTGGCAAAAAGCCAGCCATGCTTCCTGTTCATCCTAGTTCTCAACAGCAAGGTGTTGATCTACAGTGCATCAAGTCGACAGAGGCGGAAGAAGTGAGGAAACTCATAGCCGCAACCCACGATTGGACCGCAACGGTGCCAATTGTACTTACGAGTGCCGTTGATGGTTCAGGCATAGAGAAGCTTCATGCTTTGCTTCGGAATCTGCCTATTCCATCTAGGCCACCCCTTAGGACCATCGCCATGCCGAAGTCACTGCCAATACCTCAGCACCCAACGGTTGTCTTTGATGTCGATGAGGTTTTCGCAATTCCACCTTCAAAGGTTTATTCAGAACAACGTGATCAAAATCATGGTGTTGTCCTCTGTGGCTTGGTCCGCTACGGTTCTGTCTCTGTTGGCGACGAGCTCATCATTGGGCCTGTTGTATCCAATGCTACGTCGGAAAATGGAAACAGTCCAGGTTCCCACAGGCTGCGTTCGGACCGATCCTCATCGCAATACGGCTCTTACCGCAGCCGGCCGCCCTCGTGTGATTTTTCAAACTCATTTCCCCAGAGCTCATATCCGGGGAAAGCTTGTTCAGCTGCACAGGTGCTTTGGCAGCAAGTCCGGGTTGTCAGTGTTCGAAACCTTCGCTTGTCAGTTCAGAAATTGACCGAAGACCAAGTGGGCACCATCGGGATTGAACCCTTGCGTGCCACGCCTACCGAGCAATCTCCACGTCTGGGCAAATTCCGGAAAGGTGCCATTCTAGCCAATCTTCCAATAGCTTCTGGCCCATGTCCCTTGTTGCCCATTACCGGTTTTGTAGCAAGTTTCCCGTCCAGCGAATTCGCGTCTTCTTTATCTCCTCCCGTCTTGCTGGGCGGCAATGCAATAGCATATATCGCTAATGTTCGAACGACTGTGAAGTTAACATGTATGGCCTTAGCTGGTGATGAGATTATATCATCCCAACCGTCGCCTACAGAGTCGGATTTCTTTGGCTTTGACGCAGATTCACCGACGAGCCCGGACGTTATTAAAGTGGTCAGCTCATCTGACACCTCGCCGCAAGGCTCGATCGACATAACCTTTTCGTTTGTCACGTCGGTTGAATGGGTTGAAGCAGGCTCTAAAGTACTTCTCATGGCGGGGGCCTCGGCTGCCTTGGCCTCTGTAGAGGGCTCCTTCTCGCCCTCTGGCCTGGAAGGGTTCGTTGGTCATGTTCGTGAGGTCCTTTACGCTGAAGAGGGTGGCGGTTGATACTTGTTGCGATATCCTGCCATCTTCCTTTCTACGATTCTATGTTTAGTTATTTCGGGTTATGGTCATACTAGCCAAGCATATACAATGATCCTGTTTGAACTTTACTCTTATACTCTGTAGTATATAGATGTGGCACGTGCACAGCCCCCACCACGGTTAGCCCCATTAAAGCCCCGCTGTGACAGAAAGCCTGCACAGCAACGGTCACCAAGGAGCTTCACTTCCTCCGCAACTTCCCATAGATTGCTTCATTTACTGCCATGGAAGAGCGCCCCCAATTGCAACTACCTGTCTTTTCTGGATGAGAGTTGGCGAAACTAATTCACGGCCTGACTGAGAACCTTTGTTTGCCTTGGTGCTGCCTTCTGTGATTGGTAGCTTTCCCTTTGTGTCGGGGTGATCTGCCAGAGTTTCCCGCCGACTTTCTGCCTGCTCATTTGTTTGGTATCCAGCCAGCTCTTACATCCACCTATCTCATTCTTAATCCATCTTCCGACGTCAAGGAGCGGGCTCTCCTTTATTCTAACTATTTTGTCTACCACGTCGTGTCACACTGTCCCGCCTTAAGGCTCCGACCCGTCGATTTGACGCGCTATCATCCCGCCAATATGGATCTTAGCTGCGCCTACTCTGATGCTGGCGCAGTATCCGACCTGGATCAGCTATGCGATGAAGAGGAAGATCACGGATCCTCTATCAGCACGACATCAGCCAGCGAAGAGCTTCAGTTAGGATCGGTGGAATCTCATACCGAAGAGGTTGCGGCGTCGGAAATCTATGCCGGAGATGGGCACTCTTTACCCACGACGAAACCAATACTCGCAAACGTCGTCCGTAATGATAACCGAGTTTCCAGTACATCCGAAACGGACCGCGACGTGGTACCTGTCGAAGAGCCCCAAGAACCGGCCAAGCGTTTGAATCTTCTTGATCTACCGGTGGATCTTCTACAAGATATTATCAAAGAGGTATGCGCCTCTGCCTCGTAGCGATCTTAGTTTCTTGATTAACCACATGATACTATTTTAGGTCACGCATACGAATGACCTGACGGCCTTGGCCCTTACTTGTTCCGCACTCCATTCCCTTGCAGTCCCCCAGATGTACTCCCGATTCGATATCGTATGGCCGGATGCCTTTCCACAGTCCGATCACCCCGGAGGAGTAGATGCTCTATCATATGGCCTGGCAACACTTGTTATGGGAGAAGATACATTTCGAGAAGTGCCTGCCACGTACACAGCACGTCCTCGCGCCCAATGCGCGTGCAACGACCAGCAACCCTACGATCAACAGGGAATTGAACGAGTTCGACGAGGCAACTACTTTGCACAGTACACACGAAAATTTTCCGTTGGAAACGGCCCGCCGGATTGGGTACAAGAATATGCGGTGACCAAAGAGACTGGGAAGATGCTCGGAACACTCGTTGCTTTGGCGGTAGCTCGGATGGTCAACCTGGAGACGTTCATTTGGGACATGCCAACCGGCGTCGTTAGGGATGTATGGATTGCGCTGTCCTCGCTAGCTAATCGACCGGGACGGGAATGTCGCTTGGAGAACGTTTGGATACGGTGGCATGATAACTCTGAAAACTCGGTTCGTCCTTTGTCCGGGGTGCCCACTACGTCTTCATTAACTCTCCCCGAGACGCAAAATATCCCAGTTTCGCCGACGGCTAGCTCATCTCTTTTCCGGAAATATGGGCATGTAGAATACCCTTCGCTCTCAATACTTCCTCCGTTGAAGAATTTGAGCGTCCTTGATATAGACGAGCCGTCATACCTTGAGGAAATGGCCGTGCTCATTGGACGCTCTCGGGACAAATTGAGGGAGCTGCGCATCGGAATCTCGTCAAAGGTATACCAGGCCGAGTGGTTAAAACCACAAGTGGGCTCACAAATCGAGAATACCCATGCCACAGCTGTTTCTGGGTGGCCAAGGGCTGGTGGAGTACTAGGAACGATCCTGGGCTGGCCTGGCCGTCATACCGGTGAACATTCATTGAAACAAGAGGAGATTGCTAAAGGAGACGGTGACAATGCGTCCGGTGACATCACTGTAGTAATGGACTCAGATATCACGGTCCATACTATCACTGAAGCTCTCTCAACGCAATCGCTTAATACTACTCCGGCTAGTAATATGGTGCCAGCACAGGACAGTGTTGCTACCGCAGGGAATATCCCCGCCCTTAGCTCACATGGGACTCAGCCAATACAGATTCCTGATTCTAAGGTTCCAAGGGAGTCTTCGAAAAGATCATCCAGAGCAGTCTATTCCTCCACATCCGGGTCCGACCAGCAACTGCTTAAGGTAGAAGTTCTCGAATTGGAGCGTGTTTCTATTTCTGCACCAGTCTTGCTAGATACCATTGACTGGACCCGGATTACCACACTCACAATTCTTCGCTGCGAAGGCCACGAGAAGCTATGGAGGGGCCTTCGCCGCCGCTTTGCTCCTTCTGTGGTACCGCGCAATGCCAGTTCGCGATACAGCAGCATTGGAGAAGACAAAAATCTGCCGGAATACGCGTTGAGGGTCAAACACATTCACACAGACGCCGTCTCGCCTTATCTGTTGCTTTTCATCAAAGACACTCTTCGCCCAAACACTTTGGAGACCGTATTTCTTCACGGATCCCCACTGCATGACTCGGCTGTTCACATTGAGGGGATATACCGGAATATCATACGAAGTCATCGGTCGAGCCTGAGCAGACTGCTAGTGGATAGCACTGAACGATCCCCGGCGGGGTTGGAGATGAGCAATAATCGATGGCGAAAATGGATGTTGACGCGCGAAGTCATTACTTTCCTAACAAGCGGGCGGATGTCCAAGCTGAAAGAGTTATCCATGACAATTGACTCTAAAGACTGGGTAAGATATTGACGCTCAAATACAGCCGGCACTTGACTCCTACTAACAACGCAACTAGCACTACTTCCTACAGAGATTGCCTAACATCCCTCAACTTCGCGCTCTCCATGTTCCGCATATCATCCGTCCAGTTCACCTCGACTTGAAAGAGCTCGCCATGCAGGTTCTAGACATTGTGACATTACGGCCCGAGATTAGCATAAGCTACCTAGGCATGCAGAATAAATGCTATGAAATTCTTGAAGGCAAGGGCAATGAGTACGATCTGGTCGACGCAGACGATATGCACAGTGAAGGCTTTGTCCCCGGAGCTGAGAACTGGGCTGGGTCCGAGACCAATGAGGAAGAATCCGATGAAGACGACGAAGCGATGACAGTGGATTCCCACTCCGATATATCGTCCGAAGATCAAAAGTCGCTAGAAGATGATGACTCTTCCGACAGCGACTATGGTCGACCGCGCGTGTCTTTTCGCTTGCGCGAGATCCTTTTTTATGATGATAAGATTGCTATTTTCAAAGCCCGGCATGGCGTTTTATGATTGCGGTCTCTAGTTTACGAGGCACTACGGCGTTGCTAACTGAGTTATCTTCTTGTTGACTGCAAGATACCATGAAGCGATTTTCCAGCAGTTCCATTGGAACTTTATATGTGTTTCAAGTCCTGTATTATTCTTAAGATAGCCAATTCAAATTTGTCCTCTTCGCCATGTCCTGTAGGACTTTTAGTATATTGGGTCACGTGCTATGGCGGTCAGTCAGCTTCTGATGAACCGCGAAAGATGAAATGAACGACGTGAAATCAACCTGAAGCCAATTAGCCAGCGAGCACCCTTGACGGCCAATCCCAACTCCCTCCGCCCTTGTATCCTTGAGCTATTACGTCAAGTATCTCTTTTCGCGCGCGAAGCTGCAATCCTCGCCGCCATGAAGCTCGTCCGGTACGTAAAATCCGATCGCAGCTCCACGTCAAGCCAATGCCGCTGAACACCAAACTAACACGTCAAACCCAGATTCTTGATGAAATGCGCCAATGAAACGGTGACTGTTGAGTTAAAAAATGGTCTGTCGTCCCTCCTTTCCCTAACCGAATCATGGATTTACTCTCGCCCAAACACAACCACAGCACAAAGGCCACCCGCTAACTTGCGGTCTTCTTCTCAGGCACAATCCTCCACGGAACCATTACCTCCGTCAGCCCCCAAATGAACACCTCCCTGCGAACCGTCAAGATGACGCCCAAGGGCCGCGACCCGATCTCGCTCGACACGATCAACATCCGAGGATCCACGATCCGCTACTTCATCCTGCCGGACAGCTTGCCGCTCGACACGCTGCTTATCGACGACACCCCCAAGCCAAAGAACAAGGCGCGCAAGGAGGCCGATCGCGGCGGACGGGGTGGTGGTGGGCGCGGTGGGCCCAGAGGGCGCGGACGGGGTCGGGGACGAGGCCGGGGTCGTGGTTTCTAAGCTTAGCGCAGCTGGATAGTCTACGCTACGGGGTGAATTTCGTATTTGGGATCGGATCTCTGGGTGCGGAGTTTATTTTTTTTTTCTTCTTCTTTGTTCTCGACAGTTTCGTTTTGCTTGGTTGATGTCCCTTGTCATTGTCATTGCCATTGCTGCTTTTCGTATCCTTGAGCTCGGATCGGAAACTGGGTTATGAACTTCGACTGCCGGGTGGTGAAAGGGGGAAAGAACTGAGCTGTCTTCTTCTCGATCTCGACCATTTTCTGAAGCTTGGGATGAAGGCTCTAACTTTGAGTTCGTTCTCTGCGAGACTCCAATATGCTAGGGTGCGTTGAATGAGGACACCAAGGCCAATGCATTGAGTCTTTTGCAACTCGAATTGGCGCCACTGGCCTGTGGTCGAAAGGCTGTGGCTCTGAACGGCGGCGCAGACATGAACTCCCTCTATCTATGTAGGGTCGGATGTCACAAATCATCAAAAGAGAAATCCATCAACTCATACGTCCATACATCCATCTATCTATCTATAGTCTATAGTCTATCATAACGTCGTCATCATCATGTGCTCCATAAGAAACCTACTCCCTCCAAATCCTCACAATCACTAACTTCTCCCACCCAGCTTGCACCCCGCTGTTTCCGACACTCTCAGCCCTCCAACAGCCTCCCCAGGCCCGAATCCTGTCCTTCACCTCCGCCGGCCGATTCTGCGCACAGAGCAACACATACGCGACACCACGATCCGGATCCAGCACCTCCGGTATCGACTCAAGCAACCGGTCCGTTGTCTCCATCCCATCCTTGCCCCCGGCGTACGTGAGGGAGAGGTAGTACGAGTCGCGCTCGAACTTGGCGCTCCGCGTCAGCTCCGACTCGTTTGCGACTGCGTCAGCGGTAGATGGGATGGCGGGCAATTCTTCGGTCGGCACATACGGCGGGTTGAAGAGGAGGATGTCCACGCTCCCTGGACGGAGGGGTGTGCAGAGGTCTCCTGTGACGGCGGATAGACAGACCGATTTCGACTTTGCTGGCGCATCTCCACCATCTCGTTGCTCAGATTGCCTCTCATCCACGGCAACCGTGATAGTCTTCTGCGTCGCAACGCATGCGCCCCGGTTCACGTCTGTCGCGAGGGCAAGGACATCGGCGCGGCCGAGAATCAGAGGCGAGTTTGCGGTCACGAAACCGAGGACAACACCGGAGCCGGAGCCGACTTCAAGGAGGAGCGGGGAGGGCGTGGTGGACGAGGGGAAGCGGGATTTCAGCCAGGCCGATTCGGAGGCGGAGGAGAGAGTGTCTAGGAATAGGTAGGAGTCTTCGGAGGGCTCGTAGATTGTGTCGAAGGAGACATGTGATGTATCTGGAGTCGGGAGCATTCTGACTGTTGGTTCTGGGCTTGAGGTGGTTGTTGTTGTTGTAGATTGTAGGAAGAACAATAATTTCCACCTCTATCCAATGCGGAGACAAATTTCTCCGCTTCAAGGAGGAGCTTCAACCGCAGCTCCGTCATAGCCATCTCCAATCCCAGCTATCACTGCCCGAGTACGATTCTCAACAACTAACAGCTTACGAGCGAAACTGACAAAATGCGCGCCTTAACCCGCCTCCTCTATGCCGCCCCCTCAACCATGGGCTCCGCCGCGAGCCTCAGCGAAGCCATCGCCCTCCTCCCGCCCATTCCGCTCTACCGCCGCATCCTCCGCGTGCACCGCAAGAAGCTCGAACCCGAGATGCGCATCCTGGGAGATTCATACGTAAAGAGCGAGTTCCGCGCTCATCGGAGCACGGATAATCCATTGCATATTGTATGTTGCTGTGTTCCTAATCTCTCACTTGGGATTGCTGGAGTTGGGGTTGCGGGCTGGGATATTATGACGCTCGCTCCGACTGCGCTAATATTGATACAGATCGGATTCCTTACGGAGTGGCAGTTGTATGCGCAGCAGCTGGAGGGAGATTCGTGGATCGGGGGGAAACTGGATAAGGGCAAGCTGGACAAGATGAGTGGTGTGTATCCCATTTTTCTCCTTTACTCTCTCATTCAAGTATTACTCAATGGCTAACGAGTGTACTGTTTGCTCTAGACCAGCAACTTGGGCAACTGTACGAGCTGATGCAGACGATTCGGAATAAAGATGGCGAGGGAGAAGGAGAGCAATAGACTGCCCACCTGCATTCATACCAGCACTATGTTTGGCTCGTGGGATGCTGGTTAGAATGGACAGATTGCCAGGCGCCAGGAAAGAAGAGCTGTATGATATATTATTGCGATCTCTGTAGATACATAAGTTACAACTAACCTATGCCCCATGTAGTACCGGAGAAAAGCCGAGATGAGCCACATCCATTGCATTGACGAATCAGCTTCAGACTGATAAGAAACCTCCAACCGTTATCCCAACTATCAAGTGGGGATCCTGGAGAATATAAACCCTTATCCCACGCCCTACGCTTGACATCCTGCATTTATATACTTCCTCCTCCTTGGCGCTCTCCCTCTGTCTATTCCAGCGATACAGCCCCCAGTCCCCTTCAAATACACACAAGATGCCGTCAATCCTTGAAGACCCAAGCACAAAGATCCCCCCCACAGAATCCCTCCTCCTCTCCCTAAAATCGCCCTCCCTCAACACGCCCGTCAAAAGCACTACAAAGACCGGCGCAAATGTAACGCTGTACCCGATCACAACGGGACCCTCTTCACTCCCGCCCTCAATCCTAAAGTTCCTGCACGCTGAATTCAGCGCCGAGATCGAGAAGGGATGCACATACCCCATGGAGACGCCAATGAAGTTTGAGGCGTTTGGCGAGTACTGGTTTGGCACGTTTGGGGTTGTCGCGCTGCTTGATCGGCCGGATGGGACGGGATTGAGTGCGGAGAGCGAGAGGGATTGGGAGAGGGAGTGTCTGGGGACGTTTTATGTTAAGCCGAATTATCCTGGTTCGTCTGGCCTCCTGCTTTTCGGTTATGCAGAATTGGTGAACTGACGAGGTATCCACGTTCGAAAGGCCGCTGCTCGCACGTCTGCAATGCAGGGTTCTTGACCACCGATGCCGCGAGGAACCGGGGTGTGGGCATGGTGATGGGCAAGGCGTATTTGCACTTCGCGCCACTGTTGGTATGTCGCTTTGTCTTTGATGTTTAAGGCTGAATTGAGTTAATGGACTGATGACGTGCGACAGGGCTACAAATACTCTGTCTTCAACCTCGTCTTTGAGAACAACGTTGCCTCGGTCAAGATCTGGGAGAGGCTTGGGTTTAGTGTTATTGGCCGTGTACCGGGGGCCGCAAGATTGGCGAACAGTGAGACCTTGGTTGATGCATTGATTATTGGAAGGGACTTGGTGGAGAAAGATGTAGTAGGCAAGGCTTAGATTAATAGAGACACTAGAAGAACGCCATGCACCTAACATAATGTATACATTGCGCTAAATAACACGTAGGTATCTCTGCAAAAGGGGAATCATCGAAGCAATCTGGCAACTCGAAAGACCATGAGATAATACAGGAGAGAAGATGAAACATAAACTCTGACAGAGCAGAACTTGGGTGAACAGGCGGTAGATTCCTTCAAGATCAACCGCGCCATGGAGGCCGCTCCGCCAGCTTGCTTCGAGTCGACGGAGTATTGTCCTTATTACGGTTTCGCGGCAAAGGGAGCAGGCTGATGCGGCGGCTTCCTGAGTGCCCGAGTGCCGTACCAGGACGGGCGACTTTCGTAGGGCTATCACTTCGTCCCTGGTCTTGAGAGACACTTCGACTAAATGGTGCCCCAGCAAAGCTTTGTCGGCTTCGCGGTGTGTTAGACATATTTTCCGCTCCAGGCGGGCGTTGAAGTTTGCTGTAAGGAGGAGGATCTAGAATGGAGCGGCTAGGCGACGGAGATGCTGCGCGCCCTGGGCTGCGCAAGCCTAGACGGCTGGAGATACGACTCGCGGACCTGGCACCTGGTGGTACAGGTGACGCAGATAAGTCCCGGGACGGAAGTGTTGAAGAAGGGCGTACCCCGCGAGGGGTCGCGGATGGTTTTCGCATTGACGGAGAGAGTGGCTTGTATCTATGGCCCACGTCTAGATCGTTGATGTTTGTGCTACCATTCCATCGCGGTCGGTTAAGCATTGCAGGAGATAGTGCAGGCTGCTGTGGTGTCTTTCGTGCCGCTGGTGTTGGAGACGGAGCTGTGAGTGTAGTCTTCGGAGTAATCGTTGGATTGCTGGACTTTCTGCCAGTGAAATTAGAGGCAAGTTGCGGTAATCCTGAAACCCGGCGCCCGGTAGAGGTCCGAGCAGCAGAGCTTACGGAACTGCCGCGTCGACTAGACTTGTTTGCAGGAGTCATAACGACCGATGATGCGGGCGAGCTGCCCGGTGTGTCAACGAGGCTTCCTGTGGCTGGACTGTCTATCGTGAGTACGGTAGAGATGGAATCACGCATATGCTGTGTCCTGGAATCTTGAATATCTTCTAGTGAGGAGTCCATCACTCTGATGCTGGCGCTCAAGGCGTCGACCTTGGATGCCATATTTGCCAGGAGGCGCAAGATTTCGCCATTGACAGTTAACCTGTCCTTAACCCCCTTCTGGGTGATTGTAAGCACTCGCTCAATGGCCGGGACGTAATGCTGTTTCTTAGCCTCGTAACTCTCAATACGGCTCGTCATTCCTGCAGGATTGTGGAGATGCATGCCCGTCTCGAGACCCTCTTGCAGTTTCGAGATACTCCTTTCGACGGATTCAAACATTTTCTGCGCCTGAGAACCGGCGTTCCGAAAAACCATGATCCACCGATCTTCCTCCAGCTCCTTCCGTAAAGTCTCGGCATCAGACTGCAGATTCTTGTAATCCTTTTCGAGTTTCTCCCGGCGCTCAACCAGTTCTGTGCAAGCTGACGGAAAGACCTTGTCGGCGCGTGATTGGAACATGGAAAGCCTCATAGGCAAGAAATCAAGAGAAGCACGTAACGGCTGGAGGCGGGCGAAAAGTTCCACGAGGGTCGAGTGATTCGTATCATCTTGCGGAGTTTGAATAATTGGCTTGTCTAGAGTGGGTGCAGGATAGAGAGATCCCATACTGGAACGCTTATTCGACATTCCGCCACCGGAAGGTGTCTCCTCCACGATGGTTTCAAGTTCGTTGATATCCAACCCGGTAGTGTCCTCGCTCGCCAAGTTGAAGTGTCGCTTTGCCTCCATTTCGAAAACGAGCCCTTCAAGCTCCTCGACTTCTTCACCCACTTCGCCTAGAACGCTGTTCCATAACTCTTCCCATTCCATGGCTAGCTCCACCTGTTCCTTCACTGCTCGAAGGCGCGACTTGATCTTGGCCCAGCTATGCAGGATGGTATCCATTTGACTAACAATCGTCTCCAAACCGTCGGTGTTGACATTCACAATGTCTTCGCGCAATTGTACATCTTCGATCGCTCTGACGTAGACATTAACCAGGCTCTCAAACTTTGTAATCGCCTTGTCCACGCCATCGAGACCTTCTCGTCCAGCGGCTGCGGCCCACACCACATCATCCTCCGCATCCAGCCCGCTAAGCACGTTAGATGCCTTTCTGATCCAAATTTGAATCTGTTCCGCGGCGCCCGTCAACGCTTTGACGGCAGCCGGAGCGTTCGATATCGATGCGATGCTAGCCTCAAGCGACGAGGGTTGTGGGAGGGCGATAGAGGTAAGCTGAGAGATCTGGTTGCTGAAGGATGATCGCGAGAACGAGAATATTGAGTTGGTGCTTGAGTATATTGATGACGTCCGTTGTAGACCGTGAGGATTGTGATATGACTGGGCGCTGGATGACACGCTCGGTTGTGCGGGGAGGGAGTCTTTCGGAGGCGGGGGAGGTGCGCCGGTTGCTTCAAGCTCGTTGGTTTTCCGAATGAACTTTTCGTAATCTGTCGGACCTTCGGTTTCCTCTGTTGCATCAGAATCAATAATCGCTGTTGAGCCCAGCGGTGCTGGGGCAGACTCAACAACAGACATATCTGTTGGCTTATCTTGCACTGCGGTCTCCTTGGGTTCTAGGTAATCGGATGTGGCGCCCTGATCCGACCCAAGGGTTGGGTCTGCGACCGGCGGTTCAGGCACGTCGGAGGGCAATTGTTCCTGTTGTTGTTGTTGTTGTTGGTGTTGTTGTCCCTGTGTTTTGCTGCCAAGCAAGATCCCATTCCACGCGCGTCCTTTCTTCTCAACTTTGATCGAGGCCTTCTTGTGTAGACTGTCCAACTCTTTGATTTGCTCTTCGGGAATCCGGCCGACAGCACCAGGGTTGCGAGAGGAGGATGTTATCCTAGAGCTCCCGTCCAGTAGCTTCACGCGCGCAGCTAGGCCAGGCGACAGACGGCGGAGGATGTTCGGACGAATGAGAGACTTGGGAGACTGGGGGTCGTCGCCGTCGGATTCGTGGAGACTGCTGCTGCCGATGCTCCGAATACTTCGTAGGGAGGATTTCGACTTGATCCGGCGTGGTTTCGCCGACTCATCTGGGGAGGAAACCGAGAGAGAGGGAGGAGGAGGTGGCGGCGGCGGAGAAGCTTGCGACGTGTTTGCGGATGTGGACGTGTCTGGAGCGGGATCCGAGGGGTGAGTATTGGTGAAGATGGCACGCATTGAAACGGCCACACGCCCGCTCTAGCCCGAAGAATCTGGAGGGCTAGAGAATTGACTGGGGCGGGAAACGAAGGGTAGGAGGGAAAGATGCTCTGGTGCAGTTGCGTTGGGTGAAGAATGCGTCGTTGCCCAAAATATGCCGGCCCCTATACCTAAGAATGTTTGTTGCTGTCTGAGTAGGAGTGGGGTGATGACTCCGGCAGTGGATGAGCTGTTCTTTTCTGAGCTTGCTGGGCTGAAACGAGCGGGCTACATGGTACTCAGAATCTGGATTGGAGAGGAGAGTTGTAGGAGAGAGCCGGGAGAACCGTATACTGTCGTTTAATTACCATTTTCCTTACAATTCTTCAACTTTTTTGGCTGATCGCCACCACCAAGTCCGGATTCCAATAGTGGCACTGAATTCCCGCAGGGTCCGTTCAGGGGATCAGCTCCTTTCTTTACACTGCTTTGTTATTTGCACTAGTTCTCTCCTTCTCCCCTTCTCCCCTTCAGTCCCATGCTCTTGTTCATGTATCTTTTTATTCTCCCTCGTCTCAAGGGTTAGTGGTAGGGAGCATTCTAGGTGGCGCAGACCCAGGCATTTCTCTCCCATGGAAGTGCTTCTCCTCGAACGCATGCTCCATGTAATTCTACCGGATCTAAGATTTCACACGCGAATTCGTGGTTCGGGACATCATTAGATATCATGCATATTTATAAACTGTCCAATCATCGACTAATGCAATGCAGCACATTGTAAATGGTGCAGGTAAAGCACCAAACTCTCGTCGCCAAAACTGTCATCGACAAGTAAGGGGTATCAAATACAGGCAGTGTAGACTGCAAACAAACGTCATCCAGAATCAAACTACGTGGTCCCAATTACCACGGCTCAAAAGCCGTGCCATCCGAGACACCCCATCTGAAAAAGCGGTGGTTACGACGGACGCCGTCATGAGGTCTTGACAAGCAGTCCGTCAACACTAGCTGCAGTCGCCCGTCTTCTCAAGACCCGCAGGTCTTGCGAGAGCTCCTGCCGGACAGACTTGCACCAAGCCGCAAAAGCTCGGTCGAACTGATGCCACGCCTCGTCGCTGCTGCCATGAACAACACCCATGACATCCACTTCGAGCTTCGTCTCCCACCGGAGTTCGGCCGCTTTTATCCAATACCGAAGGTTATCAGCTTGTCGGTATGGCTTGGCAACGTCTTCATGAAAGGTCTTGATCTCGCCAAAGGGACGCTTGGACTTTCTGACGGCTATGTTGTGGATCCGAATCAGCTCGCGGCCGTCGCGGAGATGCTCCAGCATCGCCGATGGCAGTGGACCATTTTCTGGCTGTGTCCACGCTGGCAACGGTGAGTCCGAGCCTGTCAGGCTGGCCAGAAATGCCTCTTCCCGTTGCCGTTCCCGACCAGTCCAGTCACCTTCAATCCAGGTCCACGATGCCCTCTCTTTGACTTCCGCATCCTCAAGCTGCGCTTCTTGCGAAAGCATATCACGCACGTCGGACATCCAGCCTAAAACAGCCTTCTTTTCCTCCTCCCGAAAGCCACCCTCAAAATTGCGCCCTGCCCATCGCTTTAGAACCTCAAGGACATTGAATAGATCCTGCCTGATTTCGCGTTCACTTCTAATCGATGCAAGTCGTTCCGGATATTCGTGAGTCGTGTAGTATATCTTTGCTGCGCGGATTGCCAGCGTGACGACATCTAGGATGCGCATACCGTTGATTTCATCCCAGCTCTGCCTAGCTGCAGCCAAATCTGCCTGCCGTTGAGAGTTACCATCTAATTCTTCATCGCCGTCTGGTGAGACGTCAATTCGCGGTGGCAGCATCTCCGGAGACGGCTGATCTCGGGATACCGTATCGATTTCTTTCTGTGATTTATATATGGCGTTCAAAAGATCCCTCCGCAGCTGCAGCAGGTCTGGGGGCGGCGGGATATGGTGTGTCTTAATGCTATAAGTGCTGACAGTAGGGGGCAGCATCACCTCGTCGCCATCTTCGACAATATCAAATGCATCCTCTCCTGAATCGGTATTAACCTCCTCCGTCGGGCTCATCGATAGATCGTCCGTAAAGCGGGAATTCGGGGTGAGGAGTAATCGCGGCGCCTCGTCCGGATTCCGCTTCTTCTTCTTATATTCCCGTGCATGCCCACCCTTGCCCTCCAGCAAGCCTGTCCGAGCGAAGTAGTACTGCAGGTGAGCGATGCTTCCCAGGCTCATGACGCTCTCTCTGTTTTTTGCCGATGCCGCGAATTCCGCCCCCTGAGGCCGGATATACCCTCGTCTCCGGGTGGAGACCGAGACCGAAGACCTAGCATCTGCGGAAGTGGCAGACGACGTCGATAGCGAGGAGACTGTAGAGAATGTACGGACTGGCGAGGGACAAGATGAGATTGCGGGTGTTGGGGAGACGGAGGGTGAGGGCGATGAGTCTCGGACAGGAGGGGCTGTAGCATCAAACGCGGCGGGATCCTCCATTGCGACGCAGTGTGTTTCGGGTGATACAATAGCTGTAGTAAATGCTTGACAAGTATAGACGAGCTGGATCGCTATGGCTATCGCAGGACAACAGTTTGTGAGAGGACAGGTGGTCACCGGAGGATAGACAACAGTTAACGTAAGTGATGAAAGGACGGCTTCCTCGGCAAAAGAACAACGAAATTGGCGATCGTGACGGATCTGCAGGCGAGAACAAACTTGAGACGTTCGAAAGGGGGTTCCTGGGCTTCTTTTTCGGCACTAAAGGGGAAGCGGGTCATCTATTCGATAGTAGCGCCCTCTGCTTTCAACGTCCATCACGCCCTATTAAAGTGGTCAAAATATTGTGGATGCAAGGCTGCTTTAAAAAGAAACATCTGGCCATCGGCTTTCCAACCGTTATTTGCTTCTTTGATCTGTTTCGTCCGGATGCCCCTGACGGAGGATATGCCGTGAAATCTGTCTGATCCCCATGTCCCCATCCCGCCACGAGAGACGGCGGGCGACCGGGGAGCACCGCACCGCGTCTTGCAGGCTGCACCAATCCCGTTGACATGTTGACATGCATGAATAAAACACGAACGGTTGGCTTTTTGACATTGGTTCCGAAACATGACGGCAAAGAAGCTCAGTGAGAAAGACAGGGAGACCCATCATCCGGGGCCGCGGATATTGTTCTCCTAATTGGGCCTAGTGCTGTTTGTTTTATCCACCGTCCGCGTCGCTGGAATCGCACTGCATGTCAAACGATTTGTACTGATTTCGAGAACAATCTATCAGTGTTATTAAAGAGAGAAAACAAAGAGAGGAGATATCCGCCATGCTATGCTCAAATCACACCCAGTTTGCGCCGTTTTGATCATGAATGCAAATCCGCCCATCCGATCCCGCAGATGACTCCGTTCATAAACCAATGCGAATTGCTTAAACAACATCCTTCCTTTCCCAGCCCGTGGTCTGCAAGTGCTTGATTCCTTTGCTGGGATGCGGTTTTGCCGGGTCCTTCCATTCAACCGCAAAAGGGTTGACGTCGACTGCTTGCTTCAGGTTGCCAAGCGTGTGGTTGACCTCGCGATGTTTGGCCTCATCTGCTCGGACATACAACAACAAATCCTTCATGGTCTGGTGACCCTCGGGCATCTTCCAATATTTGATCGCAATCTCCGGTGCCTCCTTATTCTCCCAGTGTGGTAGCCTGCCACTTTCGAGGTCCTGGATGGCTCGAGTGTAGGTGAGCACGGCTTCCTCTTCGAGATAGCCGACGAAGCGATGACATGTTCGTGGCGAGACGAGGTAAGAAATGAAGAACCCATTGAAGAACACTCCTTGCGCGCCTAGAACCATCAATCGCATGAACCATCCTGGTTCAGCAACCTTGAGGAAGGTAAGGAGGTGCATCCGCTCGTTATATGCCTCCTCTAAAAGCGTTTCAATCCTGCTCAGCTTGTTAGTTGAACACTGTTATTTGGAGAATGTTATGGGATATTTGCGTACCATCCATTATCCCGCTTCATCCGTCTAAGGCTCCTCAGGTGCCTGAGCATACCACCAACCATGCCGGGTACACCAGCGACGCTTTCCAAAAACACGAATCTTCTTACCCACTCTTTCTCTGTCATCTGAAACTTTTTGATGTGTTCTTGGCCTGGTCCGGGGTGCTTGTAGCCGGTGACCAGGTCCATGCCCCATCGCAGAACACGGACACTTCCAAGTGCCACCCAGTCGGACCAGGTCTTTGCGTCGCGATGGCCAACAGTGACTTGGCGCATTTCTTCTTCGGTGTAACTATGCTCAGTCAGCATCGCATCTCTCCTCAGAATACAGTCCGCAGCTTACACGGGATGATGCCACGCCGTCTTCACCTCTATGATCTTTGGCGCATCAGGAGGGGGGAAGAATTCCTTGATCTGCGATTGTGGCGTCGAGGAAATAAAGCGTTTCCCAGTCGGCTGGTGGTAGGATCTGACGAGGAGTGGACTGCTGTATCGAAGCCCAGCGGTTGCCATACCCTTCGTATAGGTGCGCATCGTGAAATGCATGGCAGCCACCCTGATGGGCGCAGTAGTTGATATCGAATTCATGCTGATACTGAGATCAAGATCCGAATTGATTGAAGGTTGTAGTCAATTGTTAGAATTGAGTTTGATCGATGTGTTGCTTGCTTATGATGAACAGAAGGAAGGAGCTGGCTGGGCCGCAACGTCCTCTCGTATTTATATCTACCAGCTAAGTACAAAGGCGCTATAAAAAAATCTCACCCAGAAACACAGTTTCAGGCAGAGGCAAGGCAAGAATCGGGACCTTCAGGACCGGGTACCCGAAACAGGACACAGGAGTCACACGCAAGCCAACAAACAGAAAAAATTTCATTCACCGAAGAAAGAATCCAGATCTGACGTCCATATCCCATGGTGGCTGCGAAGGAAGGGGGCCTGAGATTTCCCAATCTATTGATGATGAGCCAGACAACTGGGACCGATTCGTTCCTGGGACACGGCCTTGTATCTAAGGCGTCTAGCCTTACCTCACGTTACACAAGTGTATACGGCTTTTGGCATGGAGCCAGAAGGTAAGAGACTTTCTAGTTTGACAACACTTTGATAAATGAGAGGTACTTGGCCCTAGCAGAAGTGGAATCAGATCGCACTTGTTTCCCATTATGTTTATGCTGCGCTGCGAATGCTGCTCAACGAGGTGTAAGATTTCGCCGTGTCAGCCGAATACGGTATTTTGTGCATTCAGTTCAAGCCATGTGATCTCGGAGAGAGCCGGGGCGGGACCGCCAACTAAGCAATGACTCAATGGGAGGGCCGAGAATGAACCGGGATTTGGCGGGCGGCGTTTGCATAGCCTATCAAGTTTGACGTCAGTGGAAAGATTCTCGAAGCTGTCCAGGGCAAATTCGTTGCTAATGCTTTACCAATCTCATGGGATTGGCTAGGGGCCCTAGACCGGATTCTCGGGCAATTGAAAGAGGCTGAGACTGCATGCCCTGCTGTTATGAACGCTTGGGGCGGATGGGTTTTATTCTTAGACACGCATAAATTACGCTTTGGAGATACGTAGTCCTGATTGTGTACTGAGTACAATACGTTCAAGGATCAAAGGGACTCAAATTCGGTGGCGGATGTCTTCCTGAGCCCAAATTGACCTTTTTCTTCTCTTGCATCAAGGTTCTTTTGCTCCAGCTTGACTACATGCGCATGCCGAGGGCCGTTATTGATATCCTTAAGGAACTTCTGGATAGTCTCATCGGGGCCCTGTGCTTCGCCTTCGACCTTCACGTGTAATTAGCGACATTGATAAGAGAAACAGCATACTCCGTACTGGGCGGGTTGGTCATGGTTAAGAAAGATATGCTTACCCTCCCACAGTCTGTGTTCTTCACCCAGCCGTTTAGACCGTATTCGGCGGCACGCTTCATAGTGTAATCGCTGTCATTGCATGATTTGATTAGGATCGGCCGAGTCTCGTACAGCTTCACTTACCGAAAGCCGACACCTGTAGAAGGAATCGTTAGGCAATCGTCTCGTAAGAAGGATTAGATTAAGCATGAGACCTACCTTGAACGGTGCCGTGGACTTTGAACGCAATCTAGGAAAAGTCAGCGATGATAATAAAGAACTGACCTAAGTGAGAAATAGCCTGAAGGGCGCACATACCCTCTGAGTTGCCATACTTTTTTCGAGTCTATGTACTGTTTGTTGTTGGTAGTAAGAAAGTTATTAAACGGGTCGCCGCGCCGCCTGCCCGCCGGGCTTTGGATCCAGAAGAAGTCTAGCGCGGTTGAAGATGATGCTGGTCAGGGTCCACTGCGGGGTCTCAAGCGAGCTGCATTTAAAGCGCTGATGCCCTGCCCCTGCGATATTGGAGTCAACTATTTTATTGTCTTCTCTTCTTCCGGCCGAATCAATAACAAACAAGCGTCTAGTTCTCCGTCCTGCACCGCTGGCGAGATCCAACGCGCGTCATCTACCAGCGAAGCCGCTGCTTGCTCGATCGAACCAAGCAAAAATCGATCAGCGGCTGGTTTTTGATTCGAACAAGCCGAGTGAGCGGATGTGGTGCAAAAAAGGGACCAATTTGACCTCAGCATTACCTGTTAAGTCTGCCAGCGGCGGATTCGAACCTGCAGCTTCTCTGTAAACGGCACATGGTCAGAGTTGTGTTAGCCCATTACACAACACCGGCTTGGTTACTGTAGGAAGGAAACACTTTGAGAAAAACACTGGTCTGCGTAGTAAAAACTGCCTTATTACTGGGAGGATATGAGTGAAGACAAAGGCTTTTGGTTTCGCATGCCTATCGCTGACCAGTAGAGCGTGTACAGGTACTTTTCTCCTTCCAACAACCATTATGGAGGGGGAGTGGCCGCGTCTGTATCTTCACTTAGACCAATTGCCGCAGCCCATCATAACTACAGCCAATTATCAGCATGCCTCTGCTTTAGTCGAGCTACACACGATTCGAGCGACTCATATTGGCTTCCCGGCGCTCCATTGCATTCTGGCGCCGATCTACAATTGCGGCTGCGGCTCTGTGATATACTCCGTAGTGCTGATCGGGCCGCCGCTTGGCGTTTTGAAGTGGGCCGGCGGGTCACACTGTGTGACAGTGGAGCCGCCACAGCGAGAGCCGCGATCCTCTTACAGGGGTGCTTTTATGATAGCTGGGTATAGTCAAGTCGATGTCACTGCAGGTGAAGTCTGCTTGACAGACTCAGTAGTCGGTCTGACCTTATTGACGAAAGCGTAAGATCCGAGAAGGTAGGCAGTAGTGCCTCGTCGGTAAAGGGATCACATCGCGGAGCAAGCGCTGCCCCCCAGTGCGTAGCGGTGTCACCCATTTATTACCCTAGAGTAACATCTTACTGAGCGCCCTCTCAATCTGCTGAGCGCTTCATAGACCTAGATACTTATGACTATAGCACTTACTACAAGTACAGTGTGTCATGTGCTTTGAGCAATGTTGAGCCATTGTGGGTGTATATATAGCGCAATAGAGACCTCTTACTCTTCACACCTGTAAGATCTGGCGCTTCGTAACATAGTCAAGTTCGAGTAGAGCACCATTAACTCCCCCGCCGTGCTCTTGGTGCTTAAAGTAGCTGATAGCCCACCGGGAAATAAGAAATGAGCTGCACTGGTTGATGAATTAGAGAGTAACCGACGCCACATATGCTGGTCTACTTACTCTGAAGAAGACATTAATATAGCCTCTTTAGCTTTCGCAACGCAACTAGCACACCTGGACTTTTCATGCAAGTGGTTGCATTCCCGTTATCCATATATGTCCATTTTAGGACAATGTCAGCAGTGGGGAGGGGGGTAGGGGGGAAGAGAGAGAGAGAATAGATGCTCATTTTTTTGCCAAGTCGGCCGTACTGAACTGACAGGCAGGAAGCCAGATAATCTCCTTGTCGGCCGGTCGGGAAGGCAAGGAAATTGTTTGAAATCATGGGACAGTTCATACTGAGCTGGGTTGGTATCAATTATCTCCATATGAGTACGGATCAGACATCGATAACAGCTCTTTTCCAGCTTCAGAGCTCTAGTATAAAGCTTGCTCACTCATAGTTGGAAGTCTCGTTTTGGTAGAGATATGTTGTCTATAGAACTAAGTAGTACAGTATGGCGGCATCAAACTTCGGCTTTCATCGACACCGCTGTCATTCCCTTTGACCTCCGTGATATCGACATCCGACGAATGTTGACTAGTGTAACAAGAGCTTCAATCACAGTCCTAAGCCAAGATGCGAACCATAATTTGCGTTGGCGGTTGATTGACAAGTCGGATGAAGGAAACAGAGGGCGTTGATAGCTCTGAGAGATATTTCAAGCATAAGTGCTCGTTTATAATAATAGATGCCAGATGTACCTTTAATGGGGTATCGTTGTTGGTTGCAACTTGCAATGGGTAGAAGCTGAGTGGGCCTCGGCTACCGCCCCTGATCCTCAATCTCACAATCTCTCCGCAATTTGTCCGTCAGCTCTCCCGCCCAGCTGTTCACGACCAAGATATGCTGGTGCTAAGATGATTCTCTCATTACTCTCCTGGTTCCGGCGGCTCTACTCGCTCGATACTTTGGATACGCGATTCACCATCCCCGCCAACGTCCCCGTCAAGGTCGCTGCCGAGGACACGCGATCTGGCTCTGCGAAGGATGCCCGATCCAATGCCGTCGCCAACAGCGCCTCCCCTTCAAGATGGGGTACTCTTGAATTCTATGTTTACTATGTGATCTTTCTCGTTGCCGTCCCTTTGATGTTCAAGACCGTGGTTGATGTCTCGCAAGGTTAGCCCGCCTAGACTTAATGTTAGAGCCGAGCTGATACCATTGCTTTAGAATCGCATCCCTCTTACTCCACTTACTCTAACTTGCTATCTCCAGGTTGGATTCCTGGACGAAAAGTCGTGAGTATTACCTAGCGATTAGCAATGCCTGATTAAAAATGATGCTGACTGCTCGGTCTTAGGACAACTCCGACGCGCAGTATTCCGGCTTCCGCGACAACATTCCCTACCTCCTCATCCTTTTGGTCGCTCATCCTTCCCTTCGACGCGCTTACGAACACTTTACCCGCGCCTCTCATGCATCGACAGCGAACAATGGTATATCTGTCGCCGCCGCAGGAGACGCTCGAGCTGCACGACGTATACGGTTCGACTATCACTTCGCCCTGCTGTTCATCACAGCACTTCATGGCATATCGGCAATCAAGGTCTTAATCGTTCTCTACTTGAACTACAAGCTTGCTAAACGCCTTCCGCGGAAGTATGTGCCAGCGGCCACCTGGACTTTCGGCATAGGGATCCTGTTTGCCAATGAATTTTGCGGTGGTTATCCATTGGCGCGAATTGTCGGTTTCTGGACGGCTACTGAAGACGGATCTGGTCAGAAGTCAGCTCTCCTTGAATGGGCGAAATACTTGGACAGCTATGGCGGTCTAATGCCACGGTGGGAGGTCCTTTTCAAGATCACCATTTTACGCCTGATCAGTTTCAATATGGACTACTATTGGGGCCTTGACTCTTCCGCCAGCAGCTCATTAGAAGTAAGTCTTGTCCATTTTCGAAAGACAACTCCTTCTGACGGCCATAAGAAGAAGCAACTCGACCCGACAGCGCTTTCGGAGCGTGATCGGGTCAAGATCCCCGCCGAGCAGTCTGCCTTCAACAGTCGGAACTATGTCGCCTACATTCTCTATTCTCCTCTATACTTGACTGGTCCCATCGTGACCTTCAACGACTACATGTCCCAGCAGAAATACGCACCGCAATCCCTGACCAGAACGCGCACAATCCTCTACGGGACTCGATTCTTCTTAACCCTGCTCTCGATGGAGCTGATCCTCCACTTCATTTACGCAGTAGCAATTTCCAACGCATCGCCGAATTGGTCGCTCTACGCCCCCGCTCAACTCAGCATGCTTGCTTTCTTCAACCTGCACATCATCTGGCTCAAACTCCTCATTCCATGGCGCTTCTTCCGCCTCTGGGCCCTTCTCGATGGCATTGACCCTCCCGAGAACATGGTTCGTTGTGTCTCAAATAACTACTCCGCCTTTGCTTTCTGGCGCGGTTGGCACCGCTCTCTCAACCGCTGGGTTGTCCGCTATCTCTACGTCCCTCTAGGTGGTGGCAGCAACCGCTCGGCCACAACCCCCGTAGCACCAACAAGCGGTGCCAAGCCACCATCGTCTCCCCTTTACGCCAAAACCCGCCAGATCTTCAACTTCCTTGTCGTGTTCACTTTTATCGCCCTTTGGCACGACATCAACCTTCGCCTCCTCATGTGGGGATGGCTCATCACTCTCTTCGTCCTGCCGGAAGTTATCGGCACCCTACTCTTCCCTCCTAGCCGATGGCGTTCGCGCCCGAATACCTACCGCATTATCTGTGGTGTCGGAGCGGTGGGCAACGTGCTCATGATGATGATTGCGAATCTTGTTGGATTCGCACTAGGCTTGGACGGAATCAAAGGGCTGCTGTCACAGTTGTTGGGAAGTTATGCGGGGTTGGTTTATCTGGTCTCGGCGTGCTGTGCACTTTTTGTGGGTGTGCAGGTCATGTTCGAGATTCGTGAGGAGGAACTACGAGCTGGAATACGCATGAAGTGTTAATCTTCTGTTGGGGTCTAAGCGTTGGTTGTTTCATTTCGATATACATATATGTTTTACAAATTAATTGGACGCTAGCTAAAGTCTTAGATGTCGGGTATATTCGTTATATAACACTGGTTCAATGCCAGCGTCCTGTTCCTGGAGCAATTGACCGATGGCCAGTATTCTTCTCGACGTGGCTTCATATCATACACCCTAGCTAAAAGCGGGCTTCCTGCAACGTATCGACTGTTTATAAAGCTGGAAAAGCCTTCCATAGCCATTCTAGAAAAACGCTCCGCACCTCGAATCCTCATGCGTCTTATAGCACTCAATCCCACAAGTTCGCTGGTGACAATTCCGACATCGGATCTTGCCCCAATACCCACATATACAGCAGAAGCGCCGCGGAGCCTTCCCCGTCAACGGCGGACCCGCGCGCGCCGCGTTATATGAGAGCGGCGGTTCGGACAAGAGGGCGCGCATGATTCGTTCTGAGGGAGCTGTTGGGATGTAGGATTTTAGAAGGGGGTCGTTGTCGTATTCGGACTTGATGAGGTGGTTTGGGTCTTGTTTTTCTTCCTGCTCGGGCTGTGGTCGGGAATCGGCTTCAGCCTCGGCGGGCGCAGTTGCGGTTGTTGTACTTGTGGTGGTGTCGGAAGGTTTCTGAGAAGAAAATCGAACAGGGAGGTCTTTCTTCGCGCGAGACTCTGCTTTCGGCGTTGCAGTAGCGGGCGTTGAGCTTCGGCGCGCTAATGAAGAAGGCTTCGTGATTCTGCTCGCAGGCAGACGCTGCGCCGCTGTGTTGGCCCCCGCGGAAGAAGCAGCCTGCGCCAAGGCAGCCTCTTCATCATCAAGATAGTTCCGGAACGTCTTCTGTGATTGTAAGATACGGCGGACATTCGACGTTACTTTTGTCCTTGTCCCGCGTGTCGCACTCTCTCTGGGCTGGGAATCCTTCCTTGTGGGAATCGCAATCGCAACATCCTTGTGGTTCTCCCGGTCGAGTTCTGCTAAGTGTCGTACGATCGCGTTCGCCTGGCGTGACGACACATCTGTTCGCGATGGGTCTCGGATGCCGCGCTTTCGGCCGGTGGTAGGTGCCATGGCGGCTTTTGCTGGGTCGAAGCCTTTATCGGGGACGTAGGTCCAGCCTGGTGTTGCCTGGGATCCTTTGCCCGAGGCGTTGGGGAGGACTTCGACGTGGTACATGCTGACTTTGGTATCTATTTGAAGGGGGAAAAGGTGTAGGAGGTAAAGTTGGCGGATTATTGGGAGGTCATGGTATTTATCGTGGTACGGATATTTGATTTGTCTTGGAGGTAGAGCTCGAGCTGTTATCGATATCTGAAATCAAGGTAGATAGATGTTTGGTGTGTTTGTATGTTCACGGGTAGCTTATGCACAAGAAGTCTTGCTTATTAAGCTTTTCACGAAGTTATGAAACGTGTATACTACTACATTCCGTTCAACGAATAGATGAGTAGGTATTTGCTATGTTTGTACACGACTCAGTTGATGAGTGGGTTCAACCAACCGTAACTCCGACGAGCGGGCCTCAGGAGTGTAGAGCAAGTACGAAACAGAAAAGCATTCGTGATGACGACAATAGGTAATGGAAAAGCAATACATGCAGGAAGACTCAACTCCATCGAATAAAGACGGATAGAACGATAAATACAGCTTGCTAACAATCAGAATAATGGCGATGTGAACAGTAGTCACTCATTTCTTCTTGTGAAGTTGGTCCACCCGTGCTTCCAGTTCGGAGATATAAGTCTGGAGCTTCTGAGTAGCAGTTTGCAGAGCCTGCAAAGATTAGTCCTGAACTATGCTCCAATGAGGAGATTGGCTCGAGTCGCTAGGAGAGCTGAATACATACGTTGAGATCTTCAGTCAGTATGTTGTTCGATACCCTGTACTCGGCGAGGATATAGTAGTAAACGGCAGCACCAGCAACAACGGAACCGGTCAGAAAGCCGAATAGACTGGTTGCAGACATTAGTAAACAAGCTGCATTTGAGTAGACGCTATCAAGAATCAATAGGGCATGTATTACCCTCCGCGAAAGGCCCCAACGGGCTTTCTGGCGGGCAGAGCAGGCGTAGACCCGGCGTTCTTCATGTAGGGAGTGCTAGAGAGGCATCTCCGCGTTGACGCGACTCCTGGCGCCGTGATGATGGACCGTAGTCCGGGGATTAGCCGCTGCGCACTGACAGACATTCTTTTATTCCTCCTTCGCGAAGAACTATTATTGAGGAGGCGAGAGTTTCAAGAAATGGACGATGTTTGAGCTCAAGAAGAGTGACGTTGTTGGTCCCCGTTTTGAGCCGGAGGAGTTGGGGCGGTGCAACCAATCAAACGATCGCGTTCTACACAAAACCACCAGCTCTAACTATCGTCGGTAGGCAAGTCTACTATCCTAAAAAACTACGAGTGCCTCTTTCTTGCCTGATCCGGATGTTGCTTATTATAACCTTCTTATTATTTGCCTCTGATGTATCACCCGCTTCCCCGGCAGTTCTGTGAATCGTGGTATGCTTGGGACAATTAACTTGGTCTTATTACTTAGATTTATATTAATTTTGCAGTTTGATTGTTCCGGGAAGTTTCGATATCGAATTGACTATAAAGAGTAACTCTGTACCATTGCTCAGCTCAGAAACCGACGGCTTCTTCCATTACTTTCTGAAGTGTTTCTGTGATTATTCTACAGTGCCATGTGTGCACCCAACATCAAAGTCTTCTCGATTGAGAGACAAAACCGGGCTGGCGTACCTAATATCATTGTAGTGCCTGTCATGACTCTTTGGACGCCATATCAAATTGATAAGACTCCATAGATCATATGCTGTTTTCATTCAGTCCCAGGGTTCTCCTGTTCAATTCCTTGAATCCCGCGATCCCGGCCGGAGTTCGGCCGACATCAGGTTTGGAATTTGCCAGCAGATGTCACTCCGTTCGCCATCTGCCTAGGAACTATCGTAACATAGTTACCGCTGCCAAGCCATCCAGATATAGTTCTAGCGCACGCGAATGATGTCCGAAACCGACTACCCATATGACACGCAGCGCGTGAGTGAACTCCTCAAGCACAAGCGCAAAACCCGCAGTATCAAATCGTGCTTCCCGTGTCGCCACCGCAAAGTTCGTTGTGACGGGCACAGCCCTTGCGCCAATTGTACTAAACGCGGTCATGCAGAGTTATGCCGCGTTCCGAGTTCGACGTCTCGGCGCCAAATCGAAGAGCAGAGGCTGGGCGGCAGTGAGGCGACAACCTCCTCACCACTGGCGCGGTCACGGTCGCCGGTCCAGGGGAATCTGCCACAGGCCGAGCAGGATGGAGTGTATGTTTTACCCCATTTTCGAGTAGCGACTGAATCAGGGTGCTAATAAGATTAGACAATATACCGGCTCGGCGGGTCAGACTTCGAAGTCCCTGACCGACCCAACCTTGAATACGGTCCTTGCGCGCATCGAAAGATTGTCGGAGCAGTTAGATGATCTTAGGCAAGCCGTACGGTCGACAGCCTCAGCCCCGGCAGCTGCGGTCCCGAGTCCCGGTTCCTCTGGAGTTAATGCTGTAAACCAGCCCGTTGTTCCTGCTCCCCCGGCTCAACATGGCAAATCCCCCGGCCGGCATGTTGTCGAGGATGCCACAGGCGCAACCATCTTCCTGGGGAGCCATTCGGATTCCCCGCTAGCACTGGGCTGCAGAGACCCATCTGCTCCGGCATTTGGTAACACGATGCTCGATGACGCTGTCATGGCTCAGTTTGTCCCGCGGGCTTATCCGTTTACGAGTCTCTGGGGACCGGATGCAACGGTCAAAGATATATGCGAGACACTACCGGAGGAGTCGGATATTATCCGGTATATCTGTCTTGCTTAATGCGATTGGGATGGGCGCTGTGCTGACGAACCTAGCTACTGGCAAGCATACCAATCAACGGCCTACCCCTTCTATCCGGTGCTAGTAGATGTCGAAGGATTTGGACTGTCGGTGTTTGAGTTCTTGAATGCTAGATCATCCTCCAAAACTGAGCCCGATCAGTCCTTTCTAGCCCTATTATTTGCAGTGCTTGCCTGTGGCGTGCAGTTTACCCATGATCCTGTGCAGGAACGGGACTTGCGCTCTAAAGTCTTCAGTAAGGGATTGAATCCAGATATCATATTGTAAACGCTTGCACTGACCCAAGTATCAGCCTGCTCGTCATTTCACTGTCTTCGAATGTCCAACTTCTTCTACCACACGAATCTAGAGCAAATCCAAGCAATGGCGCTGATCTGCCACTGTTTAAGGAATAATCTCGACACAAACACGGCGTGGATTCTAATGGGTAATCTTCACCTTTCAGATTCGGATTTTGCCACATAGATATGGCTCTAATCCGCTGCACCAGGTACATCGATTCGACTGGCACAAAGCATCGGCCTGCACGAGCCATCTCCAGGCCCCCTACCCAACGAGCAACTCCAACGCAGCCGACTCTGGTGGATGCTTGTGTGGCAGGACACCTTTCTCTCGTTCACCTATGACCGACCACCAAGCTGCTCAACGGCCGAGGGATGCCCTATTCCCAGTGTATCCGAGACGCCGGGGCTTTCGTTCCAGGAGTGTATATTCAAAGTCTGTCAGACACTGCTCAAAGTAAAAGGAAGCAGTGGCCAGCATGCTCTTGACTGCAAAACCGATCTAGAAAGTGTCTTGGATGGTGCAAAGCCTTCCCTTACCACCAAGCGGCAATGCAAGTCTCTGCAGGATCATCTGGAACGCCTGGCGCTAGGCATTCATGTCGGATACGCCATTTGCCGGGTGAGCCAGATATATCTCGACACAGCGTCCTCCTCACACGGTTGTCTGGCCAAGGACACGGTCGCAGCTGAACGTCGACAGAATGCGGCGCTGGTGGTGGAGAATTTCTTGGAGCTGCATCGCCTTTCCAATATCGTCTGTCGGTCGTGGGCTTTTGTCCATAATGCTGTCAGCTGCGCCATCACGATGCATAACCTCGCCGACATGGCTATTACAGATAGCACAAGCTTGGATGTTAATGCACCCGCACGCCGGCTGATTGCGGTTTTTGAGAAGGAGGCAAAGGCGTCGGAATGGTATGATGCAGATACAAATGTGCGCTATTTCGGGCCGTATTCGAGGGCCCTGAAGGCGTTGAAGGAGATATATCTTGACTTTTGATTGATCGTCTGATTTTATGATCTATACAACTGTCTAATGTTATGATCTATACAATTTTCAATCGCTACCTCTTCGTGAGTCATTCCCTTCTCTTCGCCCTGACATAAAAGTTCAACGGCCTAATCAACTGAAACTCGGGGTCATACTCAATCGCCTCTACCCCATCGCGCACAAATTCATACCGACTCACCAGCTCAGCAAGGATGATTTTCACCTCTAAGAGGGCAAAATTAAAGCCGATGCATCCGCGCGGCCCCGTCGCGAAAGGGACATAGGCGCAACGAGGCAGGCTTTTAACCTCGTCTGTATCCCACCGATCCGGGTCAAACCGCAACGGGTCTCGCCAGATCTGTGGGTTCGTGTGGATTGCGTATAGTGCAGGGACAATCACACTGTTTGGCGGCAGTCGGTATCCTCCGGGGAGGATGACATCGGTCTTTGTTGTGCGGCCGGGCTGGAAGGACGCGTTGTGGAGGCGCTGAGTCTCTTTGACAAATTTGTCGAGATAGGGGAGGGAATGCGCTCGCTCGGGGGTCCAGGCTGTGGTGTTGTGCTCGCCCTTGGGACCGACGATGCCGTGCTCAACGAGTTCATGGTATAGACGGTCTTGCGTGCCTTCGTATGTGACGAGACAGTAGATGAGCCATGACAGGAGGGCTGAGGTAGTTGTGAACCCGGCACCAGTCACAATCAGCATGTTGGCCAAGATCAGGCCGGTGGGGAAGTGCTCGCCCTTGTCGTCGACAGCATGGAGGAGGTAATCCACCACGCAGGACGCATTCAGCGCGGCGTCATTTATGGGGGCGTCTTTGCTGTCAGACCTAGCAGCCACCTGGTCGATTGCCTCCTGAAGCAAGGAATAGATAGTATGCTGAACGGTACGTAGACGAGCCGGATCACCAAAGGGCAAATGGCGATACCACTCTCCCCTTGCCGTGATCTTCTTGTTCAGTGATAGCAGGCTTGCGATATTCGTCACGATAGGATGAAGCGGCGAGTCGATATTGTCAAAATGCCCATAGTCCTTTCCCAGAGAGAAATTTCCAATTGTCTGCGAAGCCAGTTTCACCATATATTGGTAGACATTCCAGCTCTCATCGCGGGCATCCAACTCATCGAAGACAGGGAATGCTTTCCGCGCGCAGTCCTGCATCAGACCCGTATAATGCCTGACTGCCTTTGGCCCCATCGAGGGGGGAAGATACTTATGCGCCTGCCGCCAGTTTTCGGTCTCTGTATCTCCGATGAAGATTGCCGTGTTGTCTTTGACGCCCCAGAGTGGATGGTTTTCGTTGATTTTCTTCGTCATGTAGTGCGACTCGGCAAAACAGGTTGCTGCTACTTTGGGGTCATCGGTCAGGTAAATGGTCTTGCCCATGTTGTTGGTTTTGATGACGGGCCCATATCTGCGGAAAAGTCTGTAGTGGTTCCCTAGGTGGTCGGGGAAGATTTCGTAGAAGGATCCAACAAGGGGCAGGCCAGGGGGCCCTTGGGGGGTTTGGACGGGGTTGTTGTCGCTGAGCAGACCGATAGGCGAGGACGCGGAAGGGTTTGCTGCCAGAACATTGTCGGCCGAGGGTAAGCGCTCGAACGAGGAGGATGCGTGGAAGGTGATCCC
>RHLP01000259.1:0-13461 GCA_003719405.1 Aspergillus incahuasiensis | reverse complement strand
ATTAACTAACTAATTAAATATTGTATTGGAAAATAATGCCAAACAAGAGCGCAAAGCCGTAGTCTACCGCGGGTCCAAGCCCCGATATTAGTATGTGGCCGAAAAAGGGATGATCACCTACAGAACCGGGGCATCACATACCGACCAGGAACTCAACCCATAAAAGGTGTCCATTTATCTTAGCATCAGTCCCATAGACAAGCCACTTTCCCACAATATCGCCCAGCAGACAACCAGCGCCGCAGTGACAGACGGCGACGGTTACTGTTGCGAACATTGGGCGTGGAGATGCGTTCATATGACAGTGGCTAGAATCGGACTGCTCCGAATCTTTCATTGCCTCATTCTTACCGTCTTCGTCTCTATTTCAGTGGTTAGCATATTTCCCATAGCTATTGGCTTTAGTTTCCGGAGACCCCATACTGTGAATTGCTGCTCGATTGACGTGGTTGAGGTCGCCCAGGCCGACCATATTCGAAGTATACCCAGAGAGTTATGGGCGCAAGGTAAAGGGCATTAAGAATATAGACAGGTATCCTGGGGATACAAGGGTTATTTACTAGCTCACATATAGTGAGGGACTGGCAAACAAACCGGGCTGACTCACATTACTCCCATCATAGATCTCCATCCGCGACGACTCAAAATGTCGAACCCAATGATCAAAGACCCTGCTAGTCCGATACAAATGAAAACTGTCCCCAAAACGACGAGCGAAAGTGGCGGATGGTATTCAGGCATTGTGTCTACTTTTTTGAATGGGTGCCAATTGTTGCTGGTATATTGATGTATAACCGTAATGACTGACTTACAGGCCTATATACAGTTGATGTCGGAGCATTATAGCAGACTTTAAATAATGAGGATATGCAGTAACAGACAAAATTGATCTTTTCAGATTTTTAGTTCGATAAGAGAGAACTAATATGTCATCAAAGTGACGTATCTGCGTCCCACCAGTGATAACAATATCGTTGCTAAATCCACATTTGTAATCGTCATGAAAAAAAAAGAAACGATGTCTTGTTGCATGCTCGGAGATAGTCTCGCTCAATCAGGAGACTTTTTGTTTGTCGGGGTATCAGTCAGTGTCCTAATCACAGCTGCAGACTTGCTATTTTTCACTGTCTCTTAACACACCGTGGTAGAAAGGCTGTCAACGAACCCCCATGCAACAGTCAAGGAATCAAAATCGCCAATCCAACGCTGGGGATGGCCCTGAATGTTCAAAGGAGAGTGGCCCTGAGCAAGCGTCAGGCCAGACAACTAGCCCACCAACATCATCATTCGCGCGTGCAGTATGGAACTTCTCATCACAGTGGTTTCTGATTCCCCAAGGGACTGGGATTATAGCTGTGATCCTTCACCAGCTAGACTATCAGTTCAAAGGCCTCCCAATCATCGCAGTTGTCGTCTGGGTATACACTATCGTGTTGCTGGTGGTTGGGTTATTTCTCTACACGTTCAGAATACTTTGCTACCCTCGCCATGTTGCGCATATGCTAAGAACGAGCATTACGGAGACATCATGTCTGGCTAGCATTCCCATCACTTTCACCACAATTATACAAATGACCGTCTTGGTTTTGGTGCGGCAATGGGGTGCAGCATGGGGTCTCGTCGCCTACGTTCTATGGTGGATCAATACTGCAATGGCAGTTGTCGCAGTGCTTGGGATCCCGTACGTCTTCGTCAAAGTCCAGCCGCCAGGAGTCAAGTCGATCCTGCCAGGAGTGCTGCTCCCGCTGATCTCGGCACTCATCTCGGCTGCTGGTGGTGGTGTTATCTGTCGATATGGGGCCATCAGCAGCCGATTGCAAGTTCCCGTCATCATTGTCTCGTTTCTTGAAGTTGGCCTGGGGCTCGCGTTAGCAGTCACATTGGCCGATGTATTCACGACAAGACTCTTCGATCAAAGCTTCCCTACCGTCGAAGAAATCTACCAGGACATGATTCTTTGCGGTCCGTTTGGCCAGGGGAGCTTTGCGCTACAGATCCTCGGACAGGCGGTCTCGCGCGGTTCTTTTGCAAATTACAACAGCGGAACCTTTTTGACCGCTGAGGCTGCTCAGCCCGTTGCGTTTGCGAGCCAACTGGCTGGGCTGCTGGTCTGGGGCTATGGCACTTTTTGGTGGAGCTTCGCCATCCTAAGTATATCCCATGCCTGCATTTCCCGGGCAAGGCACCGACAGCAGATTTCATTCAGCCTGACCGCTTGGTCTCTGGTATTCCCGTGGGTGAGTTCTCAGCACCCCCCGCCCGAAAGCATTCACAGCGCTTGCTAACGAGTACAAAAGGGGGTTTATACGAATGCCGCAGTGGAGCTTGGAAAGATTATGGACTCCCCTGCGTTTAGAGTGTGGTCAACGGCACTGCTTATTATGCTCCTTGTCATGTGGGTCGTCAATCACATCCTCACCATCAAGGGATTAATAACGGGAGATTTGTTGGGTTCAACACACCCATAGGATGGAAATATGCAAAACATGAGCAAGGCGCTTGAAGAGTATGATTTCACGTTAGCAGATAAGTAATGGTAGATGACAATATTTATAGAGCTAAGAAGCCCTGGAGAACAGATCATTGTGGGAAGACGGCGGCTTGGAGGACAAAGAGCGAGGTTTCGCCAGTATCTCTGTATCGTCTCCAGCGATCGAGTGTGCCAGAGTGCGAGGAGCGGGACATCGACAAAGTATGGGGGTTTCCGGGCTCTCATGCCGAAATCAGCGGGGGTTGGAACTGCGACCGGAATGAGGGATGGTCTATTCGCTATCTGTCCCTGGCATGCATGGTTTGCGAGGCACAGCGTGCAGGCATTGCATTTGACTGGGATGAACTAAAAGGGTTTCCCTGGGCGTTGGGATGACCATCTCGACTGCGACCTTGGCACCCAGTGTGCAGCTAGAGAATGTTGGAATACACTCCCTTTCGCACTGCAGAATGCGGATGCTGCTAGATGAGTCATGGAAGCCGGTCCTATTGCTACTGCTCATGAGGGCGGGAGTGCCGGAACATACTTGAAGAGGCTAAGGTTCATATATCTGCGTTTCACCAGATGATGACTGACCCTACCTACCGGCCAGTTAACCTCTGTGGTAGGATGGATGTGCATGAAGTACCCTTTCAAGATAGAAGTGCACATTTTTCGTTCTTTTTTGGGCCGGACACTTCTCTGGGTAACTGACTAAAGCAAACCATTACATGAACAAGACTCTGAGATGACGGAAAGTGATATTATGCTGTGTATGGGTAGAGGAGGAAAAGCATAAATACTACTAGAAGTATCCTTAAGGATGATGGATTACAGAAAGACACTAGATACAGCACATTATATAGTTTACGAACATAATATAACACCTTCAGGGTATGATAACTTGTGCAGTATTCCAAGGTAGAAGTGCATTGTAGTAAAACTATTGCCGATGTTTTGTTCCCAACATATTGTTTAGATTTGCGCCTTCTAAGAGAGACAGTGTTTAAGAGTCAAATCTATGCACTGGGCCCTCCGTCATGTTCGTTTTCCATCCACGAAAATCCTTTTTTTTGGTTGCAACTTGGAATGCGGACCAGGGTTTAAGTTAAGTTGACAGAGGGTCTCCCCAGCTGCATAGTACAAACGCCATCCACTTCCATCGTGAGGGCCGTAAAAGAAGACTACAAACAACCCATAGTATCAGTTCACTATAAGTGAAGAATTCCAGGGCTCCTCCCGGGGCAGCCGCTTTCCACGAGCGGGTCCAGTCGACCCAAGCGCGCATCCATGCCACAGATGGTCTGGTTTCAGGGTCGACAATAAACATCAACACCAGGCGGGTGTACAGACCGACATGAATATTCCCTACGGTGCCAATACCGTTGACAAACGTGCAATTGGTTGCGCAGAGCTCCGGGTATCCCGGGGGAAACATCTGGAGGAACCAGTTGGGAGGACAGTAAGGCGACTGGAAGCAATCTTTAGGCAGAAACCCCAAGCTGGGCCGCTGGAACCCGGTTGCCATGACACAGACATCGCCGTCGATGAGTTCCTCGTGGCCCGGACCACCCTTGGGGACGCCCTTTTCGCGGCGGTTGAACAGGATGCTGTTCTCCCGGAATTTCACAATGTCACCTCGCAGCCAGTCAATGCGGCCCGAGCGGACCTGCTCGAGGATTTGATCGTTGACCATCGGCGTTTGAGTATAGAGGCCGGCTTTTGCTGGGCTAAGGTCGCTAAGATCCCGGTAGAAGAACTTCTTCAAAAGCCACTCCGGTATCCATGCCAGACTAGTTTCTTCTCCAAGGACATTCAACGCTAATAAGCTATCGACAAAAAGGTTTCTAGGGATAATCCATTTGTTGGACTTTCAGAGCGTTTGTATATCAGTACGGCTTTTGCTTTCCGTTCCAACTGGGACAATCGACAGGGAGAAACTTACGCGGGATAGGATACAAGTCTTCGCAGCCTCTTGCGACACGGCATACTCAACTGCCTCGATGGCACTAGCTCCCCCGCCCACCACAAGAATCCGTTTATTCTTGACGTCTTTGCCAGTAAGGTCGGAAGAGTGGTAAATCGGGCCCTGGAATCCTCCCTGGCCGGGAACATGCGGCATTTTGGGCTCGCCGCACGTCCCAACGGCGGCGATCACGCCGTCAAACAACCCATGCGACGGATCCTGCACAACCCATTTCGCGGCGCTGCCCTTGTCACGCCAGATGGACTCAACGGGCTGGTTGAACTTGGTTCTGCTCTGCAGCCCATACCGCTCCCACAGGTGCGTTACCTCGCGGATAACCCCTTGGCGGTTCGGGTAGCCCTGCCTGAAGCGGACGGAAGGATGGAATCGGTACATGACGCTGTGGATTTGTAGGCTGGAGGTATTATTGACTTGCTATATGGGCATGTCACAGAGATTTTAGCGATGAGGAAATCGAGATTTCGCACGGCAAACCAAACAAGCAGGGGGCGGAGAAGTCGGGCTCACACTCCAGATCCCGCCGAGATGTTCACGGCCCTTGGCCTCGAACAAAGTCACATCGATCCCATGGCCAATGCAGTGTGCAGCGGACGATACGCCAGTGATCCCAGCCCCAATGACTGCAACGCGCGGGCGACCGGCGGTTTTTTGCGGTTTACGGGGATTGGGAGAAAAGATAAGGGCAATCAGTAACTGGATGCCCTGGTAAATCAAGTTGAGCAGACTGTTGAATAGTCCCATGATATTGGTGTGCTTCTTTAGATTGGCCGTTGGGACATGCGGCGAAACTTTCTTTCTCAAGTCAGAAAGGAGCGGCGGGGGGGCGGAGAGATTGGGAAGGTATCTAAATAAGATATCAGGTCATAGCGGGCGGATTTGGAGTTGCAGCAACACTCACATCATAGTTGATATGGATTCACAATGGATGTATACTAGTGGTGGATACTGGTGGAGAACTGCAGATAAGACGGTAACTTCGGATCTATCCTCCATACACCCCTGGAAGCTCTTAACACAGTGGTCAAGTCACTGTGATATCATGGTAAGATAGCATGTGAATATTCCGTTTACAGACATGATACTCAAATATGGGTAACCCTAATGGCTATGGATCCACAGATAACTACCGGCGACAAATATAATGATATTATACGTTGGGAACAGTCCTATCTGCCTCGTAGTACTGTACTATTTTTCTCCTCTCAAATTACCACTATTAGTACTTTGCGATAAACCTGATTTGATCCTTGCTCAATTTCTAGCTAATATGGGCCCGGATAAGTTGATCCTTTGTAGCTTTGAGCATTGGCTGTCTCGTATAATCAGGATGGGTACAGATGCTTGACCCGTGATGTCAGCATGAGTGTCCCGGGTAGCGCGGCTAGATAATGTGCCTTTCTACAATTGGTCGGCTTTGTGCTTTGGAAGAGTATCCCTATCTGCATTATGAAGACACCGCGCTTCATGCCTTGAGACAGGACTTGAAATATGAAGGTGCAACAATGTTTGGCATCAGCAAATCTACCACCACGCTCCTCCTTGACTTCAGTTCCCGCATTGAAGGTATACGAGGGAAACCTCATGCCGCGTGCTCATATGGATTCCATGCCACTAATGCGGCGACTGCTGGCTATTTCAATGACCCTTTACGGTCAAATCAGTGTTATTCTTCTGTCATCGACTACAATCCGGCTTCTGTTCGTATTGTTTTTGTTGCCGATTTATATCTCTAAGCTTGCTCTGCAGACCCTGCCAACCGTGCTCCAGAGAGCAACATCCCTTCTGTCCCAGAGTGGGCGGGACCGATTCGTAGCTGACACCGAATGTTATCGGAAGTATGCCGACCATCTAGCAGCCGAGCAGCTAAATGGCAGTTTTGCTTTCCGAGAAGTCGACTTGTGTCGCGGGTATAACGACTGCCTTGACCGTATTCAGGAGCCTCTCGGTGTAAGGGAGTTTACCGTGTGTGGTGCGACGGCACGGTTCCATTACTCGAGCTCGACTCATGGTTCTGATTCGGAGAGCACTGGCGATGGATGTCGCCGGTCAGTCATCTTGCTACACGGCAATCCGAGTTGGAGTTTCATGTGGAGGGATGTACGTTCCGAACTCCATTTATTAATATCGCTTTCTGTGCGCGGCAAAACTCCCTGGTTTAACTTGATATACAGGTCACCGAGTTTCTACTTTGCCAAGGCTACGATGTCTACGCTCTAGATTGGCTGGGGCACGGCCGAAGCGATAAAATCGCAGTCCCCGAGTTATGTAACTTCGAACTACACATGCGCACCTTGATGGAGTTCTTCGCCGTCACTAAGCTTCAGAAGACGGTCGTGGTGGCTCATGATTGGGGCGGGTATGCAAAGGCATCATCACTCCTACACTCAGGGTTACTTCAACTAACGTCGCCGTCAGTTGTATTGCACTATGTACGCTCCCATCACTACCCCACGGCACATGTACGGGCGTCTTCCTACTTGACACCTTCTTACCGCCCCGCATAAGCGAAGTCAGCTTGCATTGTGGTTTGCTCTATGCCATATGGTTTCTAACAGGCGGAATCCTCGGACCATATATCCCAGAGCTATTCGTCATGTACTATATGGCCCCGGGACTCCCGTTAGCTATTGCCGAGGGTTATGGCGCCCCCTACCAAGGCCAGCCTATATCAGCCAAAAGCAGTGTCTATAGGTTCGGGCACATCGTCTCCGGCACGCCTCGGGTAGTGTTGCGACAGATGCGAAATACAAGGGCCTGGAAGATCCTGGAGGGTCTGTGCGGGCCGAGACAGTTTGACAATCTCAATGCCCAGGCCCGCCTATCCAGCCTGGGTGACAGGATCAGAGACACGTGGGGGGCTCGAGGGCAAGGCCGGGAATCCTCCTTCAAGATCGCGGTCGCGTTTGGAACCAAAGACCCTCTTTTGCTGGACTATAAGAATACTTTGATCACGGTGATTGATAATCGGTTCATGGCGGATTGGGCGGCGGATGGCATCTGGCTGCATGGGGCCGGTCACTATCCGATGGAAGAGCAAGCCAGTCACATTTCAAGCCTGATATCCCGGCTATGTGAATCTTCAGGACCGTAAATACTTCTAGGCTTCGGCTTCCCGCAATAGAAGCATGTGGCAGATATGCCCTATCGTTCCTGCTTAGGACCACAGGTCTTGAGGTTAGTCTAATATCAAGAGAGAGAACGGCTGCTTAATAAACCAAGAAGGTAAACTAGATAGATGTTTCGAAAGGTAGGATAGCTTCGATCCCGGAGATACTAGATCGTAGCTAAAACTAATTATATATAAGGATAAGTTTCCTTTCTTTGCACAAGGGCATTCAGGCAATCTATTATATTTGTCCCACCGACCGCTATTTCGGACCGCTCCAAAGGGCCTCGGGTCCAGGATTGGCAGTTTATCAGTCGGCGCATCGGAACATCGATAGTCGATTTCCTTGCTGTATTCGTAGTATCCTTCCATTTAGTACAATACCCTCCAAACATTCTCTATCCATCCCAAAGTTTACCTCGCGTTGCAGCGGTCCTCGGCATCGGAATTATCCAACAAGCGCGCGATCTTAACCAAAAACCACACCATACCTATAAAAATATAAATAAAGAGGGCTTGTTATACTCCCAACCACGTTGAATATTATGGCTTAAGTACGGCTGAGCGCACGGGAAGCCCTGTTCTCCACATTCTGTGGTCGTATGTGCCTAGGTTACTAGGGAAAATGGTTATGTGGAGCGAACTACCTATCTTACCCTACATATCATTGATGCCGAAGGACGACGTTTCCGCGACGCCAACATCAGGCTGATGGAATCTGGACTAGTATAGATAACGATTGTGACAGTAAAGACAGGAATTTGGGACGGGCAGCAATGTGGGGTACTCTAGAGCGCCCCAGAGCCAGCTGGTGAAATGGGTAGCCGGCTAGCAGCACCTCGAGTTAGGGTCGAGTTAGGGCCAGGGAGCGGGAGGTTGCTCCGTTGCCCTGCGTACAATATTCATGACTTGGCTCTCTCATATTCGAGTCGCAAGACGTCCATTTCCGACTCACCTTACTATTGATACTTAATCATCAACGATGTCCTATCTTGAGCCACCCAAGGAAAATATTCCGCATCACATCGGATATCGGCCGTGAATCTGGTATGACGGGGACAGTGCGCAACCGACCTATTTGCTTTCCCGCCTCATTATCCCTGGATGTACTCTTTGGAATCCATTCTGTGGCCTTGATGGTTTCTGCATGTTGTGCATTATGTCTTCTTGGCTCTGTATGTCGTCTTGAGCTTGGTGGCGTTGAATGTTGACGGTGTTCTTACCAGCGGCAAAAATATATCGAGCTGCAACCGCGGGTAGGATCGCAAATAACGGCGGAAATCCAACCACAAATTTCAGCCGATGAACAACCACACGCAACAATCAGTATTCATCCCAGTCTTCACTTAGGAGATTCAATTTAAGAGCCTTTGAAATCAACCGCGTAGCCATCATCGTGGCCCGAGTTAGGGTGTAGCCAGCTCCTCCGCCTCTACCGTTTACCAGGATGCCGAAGACAACGCCATTGTTATTGTATCGACAACAGAGGCAAAGAGTTGCTTCTTGTTCAAAGCACCGCCCGACCCACCTCAGAAGTGTTAGGCCGATCATCATGAGGCCGCTAGATCAGACCGAACTAGGTATGCAGGTAGCCAGGGGCCCGAATTTCGATACGAAAAAATGACCATGTTGCATGTCCCGAGCGACAGATTTTCCCTATACTGTGGCATAGCAGAAAATACCCGTACCTGCTGCGCTGCAATCCTACCGTCGCTTTTTCTTGCCGCTTCTACAATGTGGCTTCCGGAGGTTGCGAACAGAACTGGCTGACCTCGGGACCTTGACGGACTGATGCCGGACGCCGCAAAGAGGCACCTCAGGAGTGTATGTACCTGCATTCCGAAAGTCGTGTCCGACGGAGAGGGATAGGTGAGAGGCGAGTCAAAAGAAAAGGAGAGGGATATCATTCGGGCGGGGTGGGCATCAAGTCTGAGGGTGTTTGATAAGGGTTCTAAAATGGCAAAAAGATGTGTAGCACATGCTGGTTTCGATCCAGCGTCTTCCGGGTTATGAGCCCGGCACTCTTCCCCTGAGTTAATGTGCTTTGATTGTTGAAGACACTTTGCGTAACAAAAATCAAAGAATGTGAGTCACAGTGGGCTATCTGCGGAGACTAATGCCAAGAGTTAGGGTTTGCGGACGCTAGCTCCATGGGTCACGAGAGCGCGCTAAACCACATCCGCCACGAACGGCAGCTAGGCTCGATGCGGGCTGCCGATGGAACAACAATGATCCCCAGCTCGATGCCAAGGCGCAGCGAGCTTACCTCCCCGACTTAAACCGCCTCTTCGATCATCGCGACCTGGAAGCTGCTGGCTAGGGGCGGAGAGCTGCGGTTTCATCTTCACCACTCCCTGGAAACGGAAACGCCTTTCTTCGCTTTATTTACGACTGCCCTCTCTACAGCCGTCTCTCTTTCGTTCCTTTCTAGCGACGTCATACCGATACCGATGAGAGCCGGTCTGGATTCGGTGAATGCGCTGAGTTCCAGTTCTGATACGGTGAGCGCCCCACTGTCGAAAAACAGTCCTCGCGAGCCCCGATGGAGCATCACTAGTTCTTTCTAACATGCTTGTTTGTCGGAAGTTAGGTGACGGCCGAGTCTCGACGACCACGACCACGACCACGAACACCATGAGCAGCGCCGGACAATGAGGGACCCGACCAAAGACATGGAGCAACGAGACACAATGCCGCCACAGGCTCACAGCCTCCACACGGAGGCCCCGCGGATGAGGCCCCAGAAGTCCGTCCGCGTGGCATTCGGCCCAGACCTGGAAACACACATCCCGCCGCGCGAGCGGTCGCCCGCCCCGATATCGCATCACCACCGATCCTTCACCACCGGCGAACACCAGAAGCCGCCTCCGCCCGCCCGCCCGACCAGCTCGTCTGGCGAGAACACGACGCCCGAGTTGAGCTCGCCGTATACCTCGGGCCAGGAATCTGGGAGCACCGCGCGGCCGACGGCGGCGTTGAAGCGCGCCCGCAGTGACTATGGACCCCGCGGTGGCGGAGGCGGGGGAGGGTTCGATCGAGCGGTGCTGATTGATAATGAGGACGAGGAGGACTTTGCGATGAGGCATGGGTGGCAGGAGGAGTATACGTCGAGCGAGTACCTCAAGGTTCTCCATTCGGTAAGCGGATGCGGTTGCTGGTGGAGGGTGCGGTCTGGTCTGACATCATGCGTATAGAATTTCTACATGTATTTCACGGAGAAACGCCACGAGACGAATGGGTTTCCGCGAGACCCTGTTGGAAGCTGGCCGTCGCAGGACTGGCGGATGAAGGACCGTCTCAAGACTGTCTCCGCCGCGTTGGCGATCTGCTTGAACATTGGTGTCGACCCGCCGGATGTCGTCAAGACAAACCCAACCGCCAAGCTCGAGTGCTGGGTCGATCCGACGTCGACGACCGGGGGTGGCAACAACAAACTGATGGAGCAAATTGGGAAGAAGCTGCAGGAGCAGTACGAGACGCTGAGCCTCCGGACGCGGTACAAGCAGTACCTTGACCCGTCGGTTGACGAGACCAAGAAGTTCTGTGTATCGCTACGCCGCAATGCCAAGGATGAAAGAGTGCTCTTCCACTACAACGGTCACGGTGTTCCTCTGCCCACGCAGTCCGGAGAGATCTGGGTGTTCAACAAAAACTACACACAGTATATCCCGGTGTCTTTGTACGATCTACAACAGTGGCTCGCAGGACCCAGTTTGTTTGTTTTCGATGTTTCCCACGCGGGGAATATCGTTCAAAACTTCCACACCTTTGTTGAGAAACACGAGAAGGAGAATGTCGAGCAGAAGAGGCTCGATCCAAATGCAATTGTCCAGAACTACGGGGACTGCATTATCCTCGCAGCGTGCCAGAAGAATGAATCCCTTCCGACGAACCCGGATCTTCCAGCTGATCTCTTCACATGCTGTCTTACCACGCCAATCGAAATTGCCCTGCGTTTCTTCATCCTGCAGAACCCCCTTCAATGCAACGTCAAGGTCGACGATTTCCGCGTGCCCGGTCGCTTGCAAGATCGTAGAAGCCCTCTGGGAGAGCTGAACTGGATATTCACTGCGATTACCGACACGATAGCATGGAAGACCCTGCCAAGGGCTCTATTTAAGAAGCTCTTCCGCCAGGACCTCATGGTCGCGGCACTGTTTAGGAACTTCCTGCTGAGCGAGAGGATCATGCGCACATACAAATGCCAACCCATCTCATCGCCCGAACTCCCAGAGACTCACAACCACCCGCTGTGGAAGAGCTGGGATCTGGCAGTCGAGATGGTTCTCGCCCAGCTTCCTGCGTTGATCGACCATGAAGAAGGGCGCAGGCAGTATGAGTACCAACATTCTAGTTTCTTCGCGGAGCAACTTACGGCGTTCGAGGTATACTTGTCTTCGGGGCCAACTGAGAAGAGTCCACCGGATCAGCTCCCCATTGTTCTGCAAGTCCTTCTAAGTCAGGCGCACAGGCTAAGAGCTCTGATCCTGCTCAGTAAGTTCCTCGATCTAGGACCATGGGCCGTCCATCTGGCTCTGAGCATTGGTATATTCCCCTATGTTGTGAAGCTTCTGCAGTCGGCAGCCCAGGAGTTGAAGCCAGTGATGGTCTTCATCTGGGCTCGAATCATGGCTGTTGATCATACAGTTCAAAACGACCTGTTGAAAGACAACGGGATCCACTATTTCATCTCCATCCTCAACCCATCCTCCCCCATCCCAGTCGGCAATGCCAGCGAGCACCGAGCAATGTGTGCTTTTATCGTTTCAATCTTCTGCAAGAACTATACCCAGGGCCAGAACGTCTGCCTTTCTTCCGACCTATTTGAGTCATGCTTGATGCATCTGATGGATGTCGAGAACCCTCTCCTGCGTCAGTGGTCGTGCCTCTGCATCAGCATGCTGTGGTCGGACTTCCCGGAAGCCAAGTGGATGGGGATCAGGTGTGCCGCGCCGGTGAGGCTCTGCGAGCTCAATTTTGACCCCGTGCCAGAAGTCAGAGCGGCTATGCTTCACGCGTTGACTACCTTCCTTGGTATCCCGGACTTGACGGATCAGGTGGCCCAAATAGAAGAATTTTTGGCTCTTGCCGTTCTGCCATTGTCGTCGGACGGTAGCGTGGTGGTCAGGAAAGAGTTGCTCGTCTTTTTCTCGACCTTTGTGAAGCGCTACCAGAACAAATTCCTTGTTGCTGCTTACGATGAACTCCAGGAAGAAAAGAAGAACCTTCTTGGCAAACTGGGCCTGGATAGTTCTAAGCTCCTCGACGAGGGCGCTGTCAAACCCCAGCCACTGTCCAAGAATACCACGTTTGGGACCATCTGGAAACAGCTGCTAATCCTCTCCGTTGATCCCCATCCTGACATCGCGCAGGACGCAGGAATTATTGTCGATTACATGCATTATGCACTACTCGAATCCCCCATGGCTACGCTAACTGAACGGCTTCGGAGGGAAATTCTGGATCTCTCAGGTCAAGTCGAGCAACAGTCGCAGATTCGAGAAAAGTCGCACGTAAAGAAGACCGCGGCACCCCAGCCACCCCCCACTGCACCCCCAAAGCAGGAAGGCTACCTCTCGCTGAGCCTTAGGCGGACCGCTAGTGTTGCAGCATCGCTCAAGAACCTCGCGTTCGGCGGCACTCCGGGAGACTCCTCTCAAGACTCATCAGAGCCCTCAACCTCACCACAAGGCCGCGCCCCCGCAACCCCGCGAGGCCGAGCACCCCCGGAATGGACCCGCCCCCCCGAAGTGAACGACCAACTTCCAGCCCCGACCACATACCAGCAAGCGCCAGTCCCCACGTCCCGAGGATTCGAACGCAACGACCCATCCGTCCTCCCAAGCATCCCGTTGATGAGCAGATTTCTTGATTGGTCCACAGAGGTAATTCCAGAAC
>RHLP01000258.1:0-38819 GCA_003719405.1 Aspergillus incahuasiensis | reverse complement strand
ATTCCTCCACCCATCCTACCACCCCGATCACCCCGAAGAAATCTCCTGGGACCAAGAATGCTTCTCACTCGCTGCACTGCCTGGCAAAACCGCGCACCCAACGCTCCTCTTCTACGTCTACGGCCCCTGCGCCACATACATCGTCGACAAACTGGCCTCTCTATCCACATCCACATCCACCAACACATCCACCAACACAAGCACCCCCCATTCCCACCCTCCCTCCTCAGAAGCCTACGCCTTCCTGAACACCCTCTTCCGCCCCTTCTACTCCCTCCTCCCAAACTACACCCCCTCCAACAACCTCTCCTGCACACCAACCTCAATCCTCGCCACAACCTGGCAAAACGACCCCTACGCAGGCCACGGCAGCTACGCGAACTTCCAAATCGGCCTGGCCGACGGAAACCGCGACATCGAGACCCTGCGCGCGGGCATGGGGCTCGACCGCGGCGTGTGGCTTGCGGGCGAACACACGGCGCCGTTTGTCGCGCTCGGCACAACCACGGGCGCGCTTTGGAGTGGCGAGCGCGCGGCGGGGCAGGTCTGTGCGATGTATCGTCTCGGACGCGTGGGTATGGGCGTTGAGCAGGATGATCGTTTGCCGAGTGCGGGTGAGGACGATGCGGATGGGGGAGATCAGAATGGGAACGGGACGACGAAGAAGAAGGGGGGGAGTGGGTTTCGAGTTGGGGTTGGAGCTGGAGTTGGAGTTACGAGTGGGAATGTCAATGCTAATGGCAATGGCGATGGGGGTGCAATTGCGGGTGCACGCAAAGAGGCCCTGCTTTGAGCTCCATGTGCTCTATGGTTTTCGCTGGACTCGGGTAGTTGAAGTATCGGATGGAGCTGGGTTGGAGTGAAGTGCAAAGTGCAGATAAACACGGCGAGAGGCGGTCGTAGCTGAGGTTTGTACCCTAGTCTGGCTTGGGTGACGGACTGGATAACGGGTTGGATATCCCTCTACGGCTACGCCTTCTGCACCAGCGCTCGGCTTTGCATACATCCGCGCAGTATATACTATATAACGGGTATATGTACCCAAGACCCTTGCAAGACAAGACAAAGACAAAGACGAACGAGACCGACCGATTCCTGACTTACCGCATTGCATTGCATCGAGAGTAGGTAGAAGGCCTCTATCAACCTGCCAGGTATCGCGCGCTTGCTTGCAAGGCAGAGAGAGTGCTGGAGACATAGACATAAGCTACCTTACCTACTGCGCATGGAGCGAGCCACACTCCCGCGTCCTTGGATACGTACCAACCTACATAGTAGCGTTCAGGGCCTTGCAGTTGAAGATGGCGACCCTACCCTACCCTACCCTCTCTACCCTACCCTACCTAGATCGGACCGGACCAGACGGGCCTTGCATGAGATAGGACGTGTACTGGCTAAGTAAGGTATGACCGGCATAACAGTCGCGGAACGGCCTCTGGAGCCATGAAATAAATGCATTCGAGGATCTATGAATCTACCTACCTAGGTAGGCAGGTACGGGATCCTTGGGGATGGTTTTGGATGGGGTTATTGTACGATGACTGCTTGCGTATTGGGACTATCGCATGTACGTGCAGATACATATATCTGCCCATATCTCCTATAGGAGTACGACGAACATGAGTATAAGCATAAGCATAAGATTGATCCTGAGCTTGAGACGGCCTAGGCTACCTAGGCGGGAAGTGCAGCGGCGAGCGGCAGAAGGAGCTGAGAAGGAGAATGAAAACGAGAATCAAGATGTTTTGATATCATTATACAGTCGATAAAAAACGCACCACCTTGACTGTCATGACAATCTCGGTCTCAGTCTCAGGGTGGTGGTGGTGGTGGTGGTATGGTAATATGTACATAGCGCGAACCGCCTTCTCTTCTCTTCTGTTTCTGTTCTGCCTCTCCTCTCCTCTCCGAGCCCGAGCCCTTATCCGTCTTGTTCTTTCTCCCAAGATCAATAATAAGTAAGATACAGATCTAACAGATGAAATGTATCTATGGAATGTAAGTTGAATTCAGCGTGCGCATGGATAAGCGACGCGCATCGAGCCAAGCCAAGCCAGGCCAAGCAAGGCGGCGCATAAAACAGAATAGTGGAGGTGAAGTTGATGGCGTCGAAGTTCAAATTCAAACACGAAAAAGCAAAAAGCAAGCAAAAGCAAGCACACACCGCCACCAGGCCGAGCCCGGCTCCGAGCTAAAGCCCCAGCTACAGCTCAGAGGCAAATAGATGTAGATGTAAAGAAGAGTCGAGTAGCAAAAAAAGACCAGAGGCGCCCAAAATCGAAAGTCGATGTGACAGGCGCGGTGGGGAATCTTATCGCAATGGCAAGGAGAAGAGATAAAAAGGACGATGACGATGAGGACGAAATGCTTGTGATTCGAAAACGGATAACCGGGATGCGATGCGATTAGATTAGAATGGAGCAAAACGGGACAGCGCCGACTGGACTGAACTATGGGTGAACTCCGTAATAAACACGAGGGGCCGAACGACGCGTTAGAAACAAAAAGGAGGAGGCGAATGGCGAATGATGAGCTGAAAGGCTAAAGCTGAAAGCTGAAACAATTGGAGATCAACGACCAGCGCAAATTTCCGGGGTGCGGGTTTGGAGTGTCACTGAGTTTGCTGGTTGACCGTGATGTGGTGGGTGGGGCGCATGTGAAAACGGGGGCGAAGATCGCTTCCAGTCGAATTCGAGGGGCGGGTGCGGTGCGGATGCGAGAAAGAGAGGGTGAGGGGGAGGCTTTTGCTGAACTTGACAGCTCACCAGGCAGACAGACAGCAAACTGATGATAGTCCGTTCGTTTGTAGGATAGACCAATCAATCTTCCCATATAGTCTCCAGATCCAAGTCCTGGCGACGCTCTGCGCCGCAGACACTCCACCGCTTTCGGCCCGAGCGCGTGCTCGTGAATGAAGACGGGCCCGACATGTCGGAGACGTTGCGGCGGCGGTTCGCGTTGTTCGCGTCTGCGTCGTCGGCCCTGTCCGCGGCAGCCTTCAGAGCGGCGATGCGGTCTGATTCAATAGCTTCTGCTTCAGCATCGGGGATGTCGGGGATTGTCTCGAGCGAGGAGATGCTGGGGCTGCGGGATCGCAGGCTCGTCGGGGTCGAGGGCATGGAGGAGGCAGACGAGGCCGAGTAGCTTGGGAAGGCCTCATTGAAGCGGGAGCTGAGGATGACGGGCGACGAGTTCGCAGAGGACAGTGGGCTGCCGGCGGTGTTGCTCGAGGGGGTTTGGGGGACGTGTAGCGGTGACGAGGGGCGACGGCGACCAAGACGCGGCGTGGAGAGCGACGGCACGGGCGATGTCCAGGGGAAGTCTGAAGTAGAGGTAGACGAGGACGAGGACGAGCCTGACGTGTCCAGCTCTGCGTTTTCTGATATGGTCTCGGAGATGTTTTTGCGGTGTAGCATCCTCGGCTCGAAGGAGTCGCCGGTGGACGCGGAGGTCGGGGTCGACAGTTGTAGAGGCAGATACCGCTTGGGTTTATTCTCCGCCATGTTCGCATTCCCGTTCGCAGGCGATCCGCGACCGTTGACAAATATGTATCTTCCCCTCGAGTCTAGGCCAGGCGAGGAATGTGCGCGGATCATGATGGGAAGGCCAGGGTCGTCTGCGAGGGAGCGCGACCGGATGTGCGAACGGGGGAAGGGCGGGCGACTCGGGGTTGGCGCCGGCGCTGGCGTCGAGCGAGGCGGATCGGGGGTGAGCGAGAGTGTTATCATGACGTTTCTGTTTCCGTTTGCCGGGCGCTCTGGCTCCCCGTTGCTGACGGGCGCGGGGGAGCCAGAAGAGTTGGACCTTAAGCTGGAGTGCGAGCTGGAGCTGGAGGCGAGTGACTCGACCGAATCCACGGGACTAGGCAGCATGAGGCCCCCGGGGCGCGTGCGAGACGCTTCCATGGTCACACACACGGTTGTTGGGTTTTCTGTGTCCGCAGGAGAGCCTATCTAGACGAGTTGGTTTGCAGCGGACCTCATCGCGGGTGAAGGAGGAAAGAAAGAAAGAAAAAAGTTCTTCAGTGTCTTCCTGAAACGATGAGCCGACGATAGTTAGTTAGTGTCCCAATCTCCCCTAGGTCGCGGCCCAAAATGTGGTCCAGGCGGCAGAGAAGGAGGAAAAAAACCTTTTACCTCACCTCCTGAGCGACGACTTCCCCTTGCGGTCTCGTTCTACCCAGCCAGACCCGAGATTTGAGGGAATTGGGTGGAGGTGACGAGGCGAGAAAGGCGTGGAAAGGGGGAGGAGTCCGAGGGGAAAGTGGTGAAGTCAACTTGGAAGGACTAAAGCCAAAAGCTGCCGAACAACCGCCCCCAGCGCGACTCGACTCGCTCCCGTCGCTGCTCAGCCATCCTGCCCCTCCTTCACTGTGTGAAATCGCTTTGTGCTGCTTTCTTTTCATCGCGGCATTGCGAGAACAATCAGGTGGCGAATTAGACCGATTGAAGCTGCAAAGCAGCAGAAAAACAAAGCTGCAGGGCCGGTCCCACATTGGCAGATGACTTACATGAGTGACGCTGCCAGGCCCATTCGATGGGGAAACACGGCCGCTTGTGGGAACAATGTCTTCAGCTTACAAGATGGATAATCTACCGGTGATGGTTACGTTCGAGCGAATCGACAATATGCATGGAGTGTGATAATCAAGTACAGAACATCTATAAGGTATCAAGTATAGCAAACAAGCCCATCCAACAATGGGAAAAATTAGTTGTGCTCGTCCTTGCACATTTTGGCAACGCTCTTCCGCACATAGATCTCCCGGACGGGGTCTCCTTCATGGGCCTTGACCACCCATTCGCCAATGCCATACTCCTCTGGGGCGATACGGACTCCTCTGCCTCCGCCTCCAATGATCAAGTTTCCGGGACGGTATCTCGGGTCCTTCTTCATGCGGCGGATCGCAGACACATGGATTTGAGCGTCATGGGGCATGTCGCGCACTTCGCCGCCCGGCAACGGCCATCGGATCGGCTCCCACGATCCGTCCTCTTGCAGGTCCATGCGGCGGAACGGCAGGTACTCCATCAGTCGCCAGGTCAGGACTGAAAGAGGGGGCAGGCCAGCCCCAAATGACAGACAGTCGTGCAGGAGACCCTCCGTGCTCGAGGCGTACAAGGCGGCCTTGAATCTCTGGCTGGAACTGGATGGCTGCTTGAAGTCTCCGTTGGCAGCTCCATGCTCCTTCTCCTTGTGCTTTCCGTTTGCTTGGTGCTCATGCTCATGAGCAGGCTCTTCGCACCAACTCTTCTGCCACTTGATGTCGCCCCTGATAGGACTGTATTCGCCGTCGAACTCTTCTAGACATTCAAACTGCTTCATCTTGGTCTCGTCGAACTCTAGCCCTGCAGCCTGAGCAGCCTGGACCATCCATACCAGCGGCGCGTGACTCAGTGCCCAGCTCTCGCCATCACCTAGCGTCCAGCCTCCGCCGATATCTGCATGTCCACCCGGGAACCAAACCTCTTGGATATCTTGTTCCTGGTCGTCCTCATCCTCCTCAACTCGACCCTCCGATGGTACCTGGAGGGATATAGCGGAGTGGCAGCTTTTTCCACTGCGGAGGGAGCTTGAATCATCGACGGAGGCAGTGGCCATTGGCACCGCAAGGCTACGCTTTCTTCTGTTGGGGGAAGGCGAGGTTGGGCGGTATCGGTTGGAATGAAGGCTTTCGCGAGATGCTTGCGCGCTGCGATAGACAGATCCACTGTCCTCTTGGTCTTGCTGGCCAGTGCCAATCCTTCCGTTTGTCTTATCGTCGACTTCTTGGTCATCGTTCAAAACAATCTCAGGCACCGTAGGATCGTGTGGTTTTTGCGCCGGCTTTTCCGCCTTGGGATCGCGGCTATGTGGACGCAAATGCTCGCGTAGGTTATGGTGGCGATGATGATGAGGCTTCTTCTTCGGCTTCGCTTCGGATATCAAGTCCTGTCGGAATTTAGCACGCCGCTCGTCGATACCGACAGCATGTCGAATGACCCTGGCCGAACTTCGTGCTGTGTATGGGAACTTGCTGCGCTGCATCCAAGCCGACTCAAATCTAGGAACGCTGTTGACGGTGTCAAACAATCCCATGAATTTAATCCGGGTAACCGGGCGACTAAAGGTTTCGCGGAACGCTTTCATATACCTGAAGAGCTTCTGCTTCTCTTCCTTGTCTTCCTCCTTGTCGCCACCGCGTTGCTGCCATTTTGCGAACGTCTTCCACGCAAAGCGCGTGAGTTCCTCGTTGCCTGCTTCGAGCAGGCCGATGAAGTCAAGCATCTCTGCGAGAAAGCGCGCGACGTAAGCTCCTCGACTAAAGCCAATGAAATAAATCTCGTCGCCCGGGTTGTAGAACCTCATCAGGAACTTGTACCCGCCCATGACATGCTCATCGAAGGAAGACCCAATGGCGGAGTCTTTCGCCTTTTGGTAGGCAGATCTGATGCGCTGAAAGTGACTGGTGTGGGATAGCGTGTTGGTCGTTACGTATGTTCCAATTCCTGGTTGGTAGTAATGAAATTGATGAGGCTGACTGCGATCCAGCATCTTCAATGAGAAGTAAGCGTCAGCACCTCCGTACAAAGGTTGAGGTCGACGATGCGACTTACTCGGAAGATTTTCAGCACGTTACTATCCGATTCGTCGCCATTGAATCGGTTTCCTGTCTTTTGATTCAGATCAGTCCCAAGCCTCGAAACCACGGCCTGAAGCAGGCAGTGAAGCACCTACACCATCGAAGCAGAGCACAAATTGCTTGGTAGGCCGGTGTGGCCCATATGATACGCCTTCCATGACTGGTGGAGTATGTTGGCTCGGACCGCGGACGCTGTCACTTCAAGGTCGCCGCGGAGGAGGTGAAATGATAAGAGATTCTGACGGATGGGGCCGCGATGCAAGGAGCCAAGATATGTATGTCGGTCTTGGGAGGGGGTTGGTTACTTGTATAAGGGCATGAAGACACCCGCCCTATGAAGCCAGCCAACAACACATGCACAGAAATGTTTCCCGCGTCGGATTTTGACAAATCGTCTCGAATCAAACACGGAGATAGTGCACAATGGTGTCAAGCCTTCAGAGCTTGCAGAAGTTGCGCGTCCGACCCTGTCCGAGTTCCTGCAGCCCTGTCGGTCTTGACTCGCTTGGGAAGAGAGGTGGGCGAGAAACCAAGTTCACAGGTCTATCACTGTGGAAAGTAAAGCGGTGGTTGGTCAATTTGGCCCATACTCTGCTCTGAACACTGAGACTCAGAGTGAGGAGGTGGAAGAAAAATATTTTTCGCGGCATCTTGCATGAGCCAAAAGGACTTTTGTCTTGGGATTCGGAGGCCGCTGATTGTCAGCTGCGGTAAAAGCGCCATTCCACTAGTGGTGAGACTAATGTGCGCCTGCGATGGAGTCTCCGTATTCCTGCGAAACTCCTTACAACCAAAACATTCCTAATGTCGGCTTACTGGAGGTTCATGTGGCAACAACGGGATACATCCGCCATCCTCGACCATGTCCCGCGTTGTACAATAACATGACCATATGCAGGTGACCCCGGAGATAAACGTCATGACTTTCTGTCTCTTGCTTATGGAATTTGCAACGTGCATCCCGGCATGCAGAGGACTCTACTCTGTATCTCGACTCTCGGCTTCTCGCGGGATAGGACGATGCAGTTCGCGATCCTCATCGCAGTTCATATCGATTGAAGAAAGACTTGTGCTCGGCCGCGGCGGCTGGGTTCCCAGCGACACGGGCCCCCATCAAGTCCTCCACCTTCGTACGTATCTCGATTTTCCCTGCAGTTACCTTATCTGCACCTGCCACCGACGAGATCGGCGGATAAATCGCCCTTTCCCCAAGCGAGGCTCCGTAGCGGCCGAGATTATCCCCACTCCATGGCGGTACATTATCGAATTCGATTCGAAGTGCGTACTCCGTACATACTTCGGCGTACTGGAAAGTCCATTTATCGAGGCCGCGTGCCGCATTGCCGAGAAGTACAAATTTAGCAGGGTGCGCCCCGGTGCAGCAGCTCAACTCTTGAAGAAGCGAAGGATGCGACCGACACCAATCAAGCACACTGATAGGCACGCAAGGGGCCTGAAAAAGCCAAGATGGCAGCGCAGCCAACCCTGCGCGTGGAGATAGTCATTTGGTCGCCGTTTGTTTAAAGGATCTGGCACGACAATGGACAGGGGTTGTCTCGTTCCTCGCTGGTTGACCTAGACTACTCCGGTTCACCCGAGTAATATTGTTAGTACGGTCCACCCAGACTTTTGCCACACTGGTATACCGCCTGCCTATCCAGAACTTTATGAAGTCTCTCCGGGTGTAATGGTCCCTGTATAACATGCTGAGTAAGTGGCAATTTCTTATGAAATGTGGGCCGTACTAACAATATTACTCGGGTGAACCGGAGTAAGCAGCTGGAATACTCATCTTGCCAGCGGCTGGGATCCCCTTCCTTCTGAAGAGCTAATCGACTGGTTCGTCAGCGAGCGAACCTAGCGCGAATCATGCTGGATCAGCTATGGGGCCAGGTCCTAGCGCGAATGTGACGGCAGCGAGCACGGTGGACTCGGCAGGAGCCGATCATTAACCCATGGATCATGGGCAAGAATCGAGGTCTCGCTACCAAGACGTGGCAGCCGACGGGAGGGAGCTGGGGGTAAACCGTAATCATCATTATTATATTCGTACTGCAGCTGCCATCACCTGCATGATGGCCGAAGACAGAATGCTGGAGGCAAGGGCAACCTGGGAAGTGGACGGACGAACTCTTTGCTCGAGGTGCGGGGACTCGGGACTGATTTCCTCCAAGTCCCGTGATCGTCTGCCCGCCACCACCTTTTCCTTCAGCGACTCAGCTTTCTGCACCCCTCTGATAGTGCCGTGTCCCTTAGCTCCGCCGATCGTTGGCGAACAACCTCGCATTGTGTGACTCTTAGATCTCGCGCTGATCGATGAGTTCATCGCAAATGCATTTCAAATCGAAGGTCGGCAGACAACAGTGTGACTGCTATGGCCTACGTAAATCGACGCCGATCGGGTGCGGAAGCGCGTGGGATAATCTCGCCAAGGCCCACTTGAATCTCTAGCAGATGCACTGCAGCGGGGTCCCTGAGTTGGTGCGCTTTCTTCTGCAGCTTTTCGTCCAATCCAATTCCTCTTACTCAGGGTTCAGCTCTGAATATTCCGTCTCGGTGCCCGCTCTCAACTTTCGAGCTCATCCAGCTCCTTGGCTTCTGCGTAACATGGTCACGATTCCTACTTCTCCAAGCTCTCTACTTGAATCGTCCGTGTCTTACGTGTGACGAAAACGTACCGGCCTCGGAAATTAACATCATGCTTACTATGAATTGTCGGCCAAGATCCCCCTCATTGTTCTTCACAACAAGTCTCCAGTGCTAGCGCTGGCGGCCGAAAGCTTGGGCCAGGGATGCTTGAGGACTGAGGTGGGGAACCGATCCTTCCCACCGGATCAGCATCAAGATCTTTTACCGGGGTCGCGGTTTGTACGAGGATGCGAGCAAACACGGCGCTCTGCAGGCCTATCGCCTTCTCTGCTGGCAAACTTCACATCCTTGGCGTGACTCTCATGCCTGAGCTGCACAGCACTCAAAAATGCACGGATTTGCAGCTTGCCCGCGTGTCCTCACGGTGGCTGGCGGAACACACCGTCCGCACTGACTCGAAATCAGCTGAATCTGAGTGGGTGTTCCTCACGAGCATCACCTCATTGCTTCGACAACCCAATTTAGCCTTTCCATATTGTTTGGCCCATTGTGTACCTTGACATGCGGAGCTTTGACATGCGGAGCTCTTCCCGTCCACTGGGCCTATGGAAACCAGCGTGGTTGTAAGGAGTCCTGGGTCGAAGCGAACAGCTCCAGCTCGCCATCTTGAACTTGAGCAATTAAAAGCCGGAATAATCACATCCATACGATTGCCCCTTTTCATGTTCTCCACTCTTCGTCGTCTCTGACGCTGGGCAAGCATGAAGCCAAAGAAGACGGTGTGAGCGGAGGTCACCTTCTCCCGCCACAGTCCTACATCTAATCAGCTTCCACTAGAACATAAGCATAATGACATAAAGCTGGGACCCCTTCCATTCGTGCGCGATCCTCCCCGTAAACAGTCTGAGGTCAGTCCACTGTTTCTCTTCCGATATCTTCGGCTCTCACAACCGGTACCTCTCCCATTCAATTGCTTTGGAGAAACAAACTATCGCAAGCGCGAGGTGTAACCAATTTGAAGCATAAGCTGATCTGCTTCAAAGCTGGGCCAGCACACGTGAAGACGATTCACATTTAATCGTCATCCCTAGTTCTGTTTTATAGTTGCTTTCTTTTCCCTTCGCCGCCTCTTTAAACCGCTGCTCCCCTTTTATTCCGTCCGACCTTTTCCACGTTTCTGTTGCATTTCGCTTTTCGATACCCATCATGTTGCGACGATTTTCCACGTTCAAAAAGTCCAAGGCTGAAAAGGCCGAGAAGGCCGATCGCGAGGCGAAGGCCAATGGCTCCAGTGCCAATAGCAGCGCGCCCACCAACAACAGCACTAAGCGCCAGTCCAAGGTGCCCTCTCCACGCAGATCTTCCTCGGACAGCGACAACAGCCCTGAGAACGATGATGTGCCAGCGGTATTTGAGAAGTGGGGGCAGGTGCTTTCATCTTCATCTCGTCCGATTCCTCACCAGGGCGGAGAAGCTGCATACCTCGAGAAAGAGCACCCTTCTGGCTTGTTCAGCGATCTAAGGTCTCTGGGCTTCAAGGATTTTGCCTCGTTGAAGGATGTCATCAAAACCAAGATTAATGGAGAGCTCACTGACGACAAGACCATGATCATGGAGCGAGTTATTCAGGTAAGGCAGCTCTCACCTTCTGCAATTATGCCTTCGTTATATGCCAGGTATCTGATTAGGTCTCTAGATTGTCAGCAGTCTCCCCTCGAACTCGAAGATGCGCGCCGATCTCACAAACGTATTCCTCGACGAGCTCTGGGGCTCCCTGCCTCACCCGCCACTATCGTAAGTTTCCCGCGCGATGCGATTCAACAAGCTTATAACTGGTCTCAGGTACATGGGAAACGAGTATCAGTACCGATCTGCCGATGGATCCAATAACAACCCCACCCTTCCCTGGTTGGGAGCTGCGAACACGGCGTACTCGCGCTCGATTGAGCCCTTGACCGTGCAACCCGGAGGTCTTCCCGATGCTGGCTTGGTTTTCGACACCCTGTTCGCTCGAGAGAAGTTTACGCCTCACCCTAACAAGGTTTCCAGCCTGTTTTTTGACTGGGCGTCTCTCATTATTCACGGTTAGTCTAGTGAGACTCAGGCCGTGAGTTGGCGCTAATGTCGCGATGCAGACATCTTCCAAACCGACTACCGCGACTACACCAAGAACAAGACCTCTGCATACCTCGATCTGGCGATTCTCTATGGTGATGTGCAGGAGGAGCAGGACCTTGTCCGTACCCACAAGGACGGAAAGTTGAAGCCTGACGCCTTCTCCGAGCCGCGACTTCAGGCGTTCCCCGCTGCTTGCTGTGTTCTCCTTGTTATGCTGAACAGGTATGTTTACTTTCGATACCTCCATAAATTGGTAGCTAATTGTTAGATTTCACAACTATGTTGTCGAAGAGCTGGCGACTATCAACGAAAATGGCCGCTTTACCAAGCCCAACCCTAACCTGCCTGAGGAACAAGCCAAGAAGGCATGGGCTAAGTACGATGAGGACCTTTTCCAGACCGGACGACTGTGAGTTTGCCGCCATCTTTCAAACAAGCGGCGCGCTAATCATGGCCAGGGTCACCTGTGGTCTGTTCATCAACATTACTCTGTACGATTACCTTCGCACAATCGTCAACTTGAACCGAGTGAACAGCGATTGGTGTCTGGTAAGTGATACGTCTTTTATACTCCTTTTGAGTCTTCTAACAAGAAGCAGGACCCCCGTGCTCAGATGCAAAGCGGCGCTACACCTGCTGGTCTCGGTAACCAATGCTCCGTTGAGTTCAACCTGGCCTACCGGTGGCACTCTGCTATCAGTGCGAACGACGAGAAGTGGACCGAGCAAATCTATCAGGAGCTCATCGGAAAGCCTGGTGCCGAAATCAGCACACAGGAGCTTCTTATGGGACTCGGCAAGTATGGTGCTAGCCTTCCCAAGGACCCGTCCCAGCGCACCTTTGCGGGTCTCAAGCGCCAAGAGGACGGTACCTTTAAGGATGAGGAGTTGGTCAACATCCTGACCCTCGCCATCGAGGATGTCGCCGGTACGCCGACATTTCAGACCCTTTTCCCACGAAGGCTACTAACTTTTAGCCAGGTTCGTTCGGTGCCCGAAACGTACCTAAGGTCCTCAAGGCCGTCGAGGTTCTTGGTATTGAACAGGGCCGTAAATGGCAAGTCGGCTCTCTCAACGAGTTCCGTAAGTTCTTCGGTCTGAAGAACTACGAGACCTTCGAAGAGATCAATTCAGACCCCGATGTCGCCGAATCGCTACGAAGCCTGTACGGCCACCCCGACTACGTCGAGCTGTACCCTGGTATCGTTTCCGAAGAGGCCAAGGAGCCCATGATTCCTGGTGTCGGTATTGCTCCTACATACACCATCTCTCGTGCGGTCCTGTCTGACGCCGTCGCGCTTGTGCGTGGCGATCGACATTATACTGTAAGTTGCGCGTTCTTCCTCTTCCAGGCGTGATTTTTGACCGAATAGATTGACTACAACGCCCGTAACCTGACCAACTGGGGTTACAATGAGGTCCGCTACGACCTGAACGTCAACCAGGGCTGTGTCTTTTACAAGCTCGCCACTCGCGCGTTCCCCAACTGGTTCAAGGCCGACTCCATTTACGCCCACTACCCGATGACCATTCCCAGCGAGAACAAGGTCATCATGAAGAACCTCGGCAGGGAGGCCGACTACTCTTGGGACAAGCCTCAGTTCCAGCCTTCTCGCGTGAACCTGACCTCTTACGCAAATGTCAAGCTCGTTCTCGACCAGCAGAAGGACTTCCGCGTGATCTGGGGTGACTGCACCCGCATCCACTCCGGCAAGGGCGGCGACGACTTTTGGAGCAAGACCTTGAGTGATCCCCAGTGGAAGAAGAGCATCAAGGAGTTCTACGAGAAGACCACCTTGGACCTTCTCGCTGACAACTCGACCAACCTTGCGGGAAGGAAGCAAGTCGACATTGTCAAGGAGTAAGTCCACAAGCCCGTTTACCTCGACCCCGCTAACCTCAATCAGTGTTGGCAACATTGTGCCCGCTCGTTTCGCATCCAAGCTTCTGTCCCTTCCTCTAAAGAGCAAGGAGAACCCCAAGGGCATCTTCACCGACCACGAGATGTTCACCGCGCTGGCTGTCATCTACAATGCCATCTTCTTCGATGTAGACTCTTCCAAGTCCTTCCCTCTTCGCAAGGCCGCAGACGCTGTTACCAAGGTCCTCGGGAGCTCCGTTGAGAGCCATGTCAAGTCCATCAGCTCTCCCGGCTTCCTGTCCAGGGTCATTGACAACTTCCGCGACGACCACAACGCCCTCAAGGAGCTCGGCGACCAGCTCATCAAGCGCCTGTCAGAGAGCGGTCTCGGCGTTTCCGACATCACCTACGGTCAGATCCTGCCCACAGCGGTCGAGCTCGTCCACGGCCAAGCGCAGATGTTCACTCGTGTGATCGACTACTACATCAACGACGGCAAGCAGTACCTTCCTGAGATTAGCCTTCTTGCCAAGCAGAACTCCGCCGAATCCGACGCCCGACTGACCCGCTACGCCCTCGAGGCGATCCGCCTGAACGCCGGCTCCGGCGCCTACCGCACGGCCCAGACGAACCTCTACGTCAAGGAGGGCGAGGCCGACGTGAACCTCAAACCAGGCGACGAGGTCTTCATTGGCTCGGTGAGTCTACTCTCGCTATACCATCCTACCCCCGACAACAACTGCAGTAACTAACACCATTCAGACCGAAGCCAACCGCGACCCCGTGGCGTTCCCCAACCCCGACGACGTGCGCCTCGACCGCCCTGATGAGTCCTACCTGAACTACGGCATCGGCTCGCAGGTCGGGCTCGGCAAGGAGGCCACCCTGACTGCCGTCACCGCCATGGTGCGCGCCGCATTCAGCTTGGGCAACCTGCGCCCGGCGCCTGGTCCCCAGGGCGTGCTGAAAAAGGTTGTCCGACTCGAGGGCTACACCGCGTACATGCGCGAGGACTACGGCGCGTTCTCTGCTTTCCCGACGAGTAAGTCCCCGACCTTGACTTTGCGGTGCAGATAAGAAAGACTATCGTGTGGCTAACCTGGCTGTCTCCTAGCTTTCCGTGTCCACTTCGACGGACAGGTTCCCAACCCCGCGAAGGAGATCGCTTCCTCGTAATTACCCTAATGACCGGATGACGGCACCGTATTTGTAATGTGTGACATTTGGCTGAGATATCTATTTGCTCTTTTGGTGCGATGGTTTTTGTTTGTTATATAATGCTTGATACATGTATGACCTATACTGTTCAGGGTTATTTAATAATTTTAAATTGTAGTGTTTGACATGATATATATTTGGCCGTGACCCTCTCGTGTCAATTTTATGGGTAGCCGTGGAGGTAAACTCCCTATCTAGTTGAGTCATCTCGGACACGACACCTAGGTTGATGAAAGTCTGTATGTTTAGATGGTATAATATGCCCTTAGGTCCACGATTTAGATGGCACTGTCCTCGAAAAGAAGTTTTTATCAAGTTCTTGAATGACAGGATAAGTGATGTTATTTGAACAGGGCGGCCTTTCATATCGGGTTTAGCGCCCTGTTCACTTGAGAGCGTCTGGATGAATTTCCTTCTTCATCTTCTCTAGTCTAGGTACATTCATCAAATGATTGGAAAATCTTTCATTCATTCACTTGTCACTTCAGTATTTACAGCTCTCCCAAAGCCTCAAACCACATGCAATCCCTGTTCTCCATCACAGCTCAATCAACCTCGCAGGCTCCGTCAGAATCCTGTCCAAATTGCGGACCAACGCATCACACAGGCTCTGCGCAACACTCCGCGGCACCTTCTCAGCCGCATACGCCAGGGTAAACTCCAACGCATAACCATCCTGCGTCCACGACACCCGCGTCTCACTAAACGTCCACTTCTGCTCCTCCTGCCGCGGCTGCGAGATCGTATACGCCCGCCCGCCAATCTCCAGCGTGCTCGCGATCCGCTTCGGGACGTGGTTGATCCACGACGACGGCTTTGAACCGGCGGGCCAGGCCGTGCAGTGCGTTGCGATCTGGCTAAACCCGAACGTCTCATAGGGCATGCTGTCCAGTTGTTGCTTTTGCACGGCATGCACGAGGTCGCTGTACGTTGTGTTTGTGTTTGTCTTCGTGCACTGGCTGAGGTTGACGCGCACGGGGATCGGGGTTGAGCACATTCCAAATGCGTCGGTTACGGCGGGGTCCAGGCCAGCGCGGCCGGATACGAGGTCGGCGAAGGTCACGTCGGGCTGGTTTGTTTGGGTGGCCAGGGCAAGTGCCCAGGCTGCTTTGAGGGCCGTGGCGCAGGTTGTGCGGGGTGGGAGGTTGTTTCCCAGATGCACGCGCTGCGGACCGATTACGCCAGCCCGCCAGACGGACGCCTTGTCCTGGGGCGAGATGTCGCCGACTGAGGTGATGCTTGCGTTTTTGAGAAGGTCGGTCCAGTACTGAGTGGCTGCGGGGGTGCGCGACTTTTCGGCTTGTGCCATGTACTGCGAGTACGAGGCGACGTTGTTCGTCTGACCGTGTTCATAGAGGTCTTTGAGGCTACCCCAGAAGCGCGCGATACACATGCCGTCGTAAATGGCGTGCGACATGTGCACGAGGATGCGGTGCTCGGTGGCCGTGGTGCAGATGGCGATGTCGATGAGGGGCCGCCCTTGCTCGAGGGGCTTGGAGCCTTCGCGCCGGATATAGTCGTCCGTCCATGTCTCGATGGTTTGGTGTGTTGTAAATGTCCGGACGGTGGGCTTGATCGGGGCCGGCACGACTCGCTTCCAGCTGCCGTCTTCGCCAAGGACGAACCCCGTGTCCAGGATCTCAATCGTCGTCAGGAGCTTCCTACACGCGTTCGCCATTCTGTCGTCAACCAGCGGCCCTGCTGCGTCGAGTGCAAACCAAGTCATGCCGACGTCTGGGCGGGCGACGTGGTGGTTCAGCATCCATTCCTGCACGTCGCTCACGGCGGATGAGATGGGTAGATCCTCCAGCGCATGCGGGGTGCTTGTTGTCTCAATGCACGACGATAGAGCCGCGATGGTTTGCTTTAGCATTAGGTCTCGCACAGAGAAGATCATGCCTTGCCGGCGACACGCTGCGACCACACGCATTGCGCCCACGGAGTCACCACCCAACTGGACGAATTGGTCATCTGGGCCGATCTCTTCCTTAGGGCAACCGAGTACTTCGGCGTATGCGGCGCGAAGGTGTTCCTCTGTCGTGGATAGTGGTCTATGCTTGCCCTTCGCGATCGCGCTGCAAGCTGCAAGCTCGCTTCGGCTCATCCGACTGAGAAGAGTACGAGCTGCTCGCCGGTCCAGCTTGCCGGAGGCGTTGACAGGCAAGGATGTGGACATTGGGACGAAGAAGCTGGGGACCATATACGTGGGAAACTCACCGGTTAAAGCCGCGCGGATATTCTGGATAATTGCGCCTGCCCCATCTGACAGTCCCTGATGCCCGGACTGGAACTCGAGAGCAGCGACGAGGACAGGATCAGAAGACGCTAGAGCATCACTCGGCTCCACTAGGTCAACAAACGCATGCGAGATAACCGGATGCAGTCGCACAATACGGCTCTCAATCTCTCCTGGTTCAACACGCTGTCCGCGGATCTTCATCTGAGAATCCCGGCGGCCGAGGTAAACCAACGAACCGTCGTCATTTTGCTGCACAAGGTCTCCGGTGCGGTACACCCGGGTGATCTTACCCTCTGCCGAGAAGCCTAGACGGACCAGGAAGTCCGGGTTGGACACAAATGAAGCCGCAGTCCTGACTTTGTCATTGAGGTATCCGCGTGCAAGGAGCGGGCCCTGTATGAGCAGTTCTCCAGGCGCTCCCACGGGAATTAACTTGTTGTAGTCTGTTGGATCCACCACCCAAGCCGCAGAGCCCGCAATAGGGAAGCCGATGTTGGCAGTGTCCTTGGGCGTGAGGACGGTGCTGATTGTTGCCTCGGCGCAGGCTTCACTCATACCATAGGCGTTCATCATGTTTGCGTGCGGTGCCCACCTTTCTATCACGGCAGGCGTCAAAGCCTCGCCACCGAAGACAATTGTTTCGATCCCAGGGACTTCGGATGGGTCAAGCAGGGATGCAGCTGTGGTTGTCAAATTGACGAAGTTGACCTTTTTGTCTCGGATCATGAGCGACAGATCGCTCATGTTCAGGCGCTCGTCTTCGGACGGAATACAGGTACACCCGCCGAAGATCAGTGTTGTGAAGAGGTCCTCTATAAGGACGACAAAAGTGTGAGAGGCGAACTGCAGAGCGCGGGTGTTGGTATTGTTACCAAATCGGGTGCCGTGGGCCATGATCCCCGTGCAGATGGTCTGATGGTCGAGGACAACACCCTTTGGCGTACCAGTACTACCAGATGTATACACAATCCAGGCCGCATTTTCTGGGTGTACGCCTGAAACAGGGAGCGTGGTCTGGACTGGCAGGTGCTCGACAAATTCCGTCTCAACGACAATGAGGCTGGAGGCCACTCCCTGCAGGCGCTGAGCTTGGGCTTTGTCGACCAAGGTCACCTGGATGGCGGCATCTGCAACAATCGTCTCAATGCGGCTCAGTGGGTGCTGTGTTCCCAGTGCCACCACAACACCACCGGCTTGGGTGATCGCTAACATTGACACCATTGCCCAGAGTGATTTGTCCATACAGACGCCCACAGCCACCTCTGGGCCAATGTTGAGACTCGCGAGATGATGCGCGAGACGGCACGAAGCCTTCCACAGGGCATCGTAGGTCAGGTCACCATCCCACGCAGAAACAGCCTGTGCGTTGGGCTGTTGTTCGACCATGATCTGAACTAGCTCGTGCACACACGAGCGGACAGGGCTGGCATTGAGGACAGGCTGGTTCCAGCTGCGAATCTTCTCCAGATCAGCTGGTGTGAGAACATCGAGATCGCTCATCATAGCATTAGGATGAGCCTCAAGCTGCTCCATCATATGTTCGAATTGCAAGAGAAGGCTATTGGCCATAGGCGTCGGAACAACCTCGGTGTCGTACCGCATCTCGATGTCCACAGTATTGTCCGAATTGATACTGCATTGCACCGCCAATGCGTATCCGGGGAAGCTCGCCGTGGCATTAGTGATCTCTTCCATTCCAATTGCGCGAATGGGATCCTCGTCGCCCTCCCCCAGTGGCGGCTGTATGATGAACAGATGGCCAGGGTCATAGTCAGCTCCCAATCCCGACACCGCCGCACGAATATGCTGCATGCCTGTATGCAGGAATGGCTTCATCGCCTCGCTTTGTCTGGCCATGGCATCCAGGAGATCAGAAACACGCTGCGTGCGATCGTCAAGGCGTGTTCGCACAGGGACCGTGGTGAGCGTCGGCGCGGCCATGCTCCCGATGTCAGAAACCGCGATGTCGCGACCAGAGAGTGCAAACATGGAAGTGGACTCAGTGCTACCAGTGTAGCTGGCCACCGTGACTGCCCACGCGGCGCGCAGAAGCGTTGCGATAGGCGCCGCGTTCTCAGTTGTGCGTCGCCGGATAACCCGTCTCGAACACCCATCAGCACGAGGCCGATATGACGGACTCGGCAGCTGTGGGAAGCGCGTGAGATTAGCGTCTCCCAGCTGTTGTCTCCAGTAACCTGCAACATCGGCTTTATCATGTTGCTGCAGATACTTGATGAAACGCGTGATTGGCGGCGGCGAAAGGTCAACTGCCTTGCCCTGATAGACTTCCGCCAGGATATTGTGCATGAGGGCTGTCTGGTACCCATCATAACCGCTATGGTGCTGAGTCCACACGAAGAACTTGCCATCTTCAACAATAGCTAACCGGTGTAGTGGGGTCCCGTACGCAAACGGACGCGTTTTGTCTTCGGCTAAGTATGTCTGAAGGTCAGCGGCCTCCTGCCACTCTAAAACCCTGCGCACGACCACCTGAACCGTCCCAGACTGGGAACTGTGGTACATCAGCCGAGTCCGGAGAATTGTCAAGGCTTTCATGAGCCTGCCCCATACCTCTTTGAAACGGGACATGTCAACATCCCGCAAGCGGAAGACATTCTGCGCGACGAACGCGCCAGGCTCTCGAGCCGTCACGGCCATCAGAGCTTCCTGCATGGCTGTCGCGGGATACACGTCCTCGATGTCATGCGCTGTGATATCATCGCACTGTTCAGCAACCTGCGCAAGCCAAGTCTTCTGTTCAGTTGGAGCAGCACTGGAAAACCCGTTCCAGAGTTCAAACGGTTCGGGACCCTGCTCCGTAGCCGTCGACCTGTGCAAATTGCGTTCAGACACACGGGCCAAGTCGCACAGCCGCGGGTTCTGGAGGATATCGGCGACGCCCAGGCGGATGTCCACGCGGATGGCGGCAGCAACGTGGCGCATGGCCGTGACGGAGTCGCCTCCGAGTTGGACGAAATGGGCTCGTGGGCCGATGTTGGGCGAGCAGCCGAGCACCTCGACCCAGATGTCGCGCATGCGCTGCTCCATTTGAGACAGCGAATGACTGTCATTGTTTTCGGAGTCAGCTTGAACAGAGTCCTCGAACGCGGCGAGCGTTTGACGATCGAGGGTCGCCAGGATCGTGCGCGTGGCGCGTCTGTCGAGTTTGCTTGACGCATTGAGCGGCAGACTGCTCATGGGCACGAAATGCGGAACCATGTATTGCGGGAGCATGAATAGAAGCTCAGCTCGCAGGTGGCCGATCAACGTTTTGAGAGCGTGAGTTGGTCGGCGCACTGTCTCTGGTGCAAGGGCTTCTCTTTCGTTCTCGTCGTCGGCGAAGCCGCCCACGTCAATGGCAGCAACGAGCATCGCGTCACTTGCCGTATCCATATCGCTCAGCCGCACAAGATCGACACAGGCTACACGGACCCGAGGCTCGATGCGCAGAATATTGCTCTCGATATCCCCAGTCTCAACCCTCTGGCCGCGGATCTTGATCTGCGTGTCGATGCGGCCCAGGTGGACGAGCGAGCCATCGGCATTCTGCTTGACTAGGTCCCCAGTGCGGTAGAAGCGGCGGCCCGCGGAAATCCCTAGATGCTGCACAAACGCGGGATCCCAGATAAAGGCCTTGGCTGTTTTCTCGGCGTCGTTCAGGTATCCTCTTCCTAGGTGCGGGCCTTCCACTAGGAGCTCTCCGGGCGTCTCGATCGGAACGAGCCGGTTGTGGTCTGAGGGGCTCGTCACCCAGAAGCAGACGTTGAGGGGGAAGCCGATGGTGTATGAGTCGCTGGGATCCTGCATGGGCCCGCCGACGGCCACGTCGACGGAGCATTCACTCGGCCCGTATGTGTTGAAGATCCGGGCGTGGCCCAGCCATTGCGTTACCACGGCGGGAAACACGGATTCGCCGCCGAGGAGTCTGTAGGAGTGTCAGAATCAATGGAAATTGGATTGATTGAGGAAGGATATTGATATCACTTACACAGTCTTGAGCATCGGGACATCTTCTGGATCAATCAGCGACGCAACAGTGGGCGTGCAGTTTAGCAGATTGACATTCATCTGCCGAATCGTCTCAGCCAGGGCATTGAGGCGCTGGGACTCGGAGGGCACGCAGACACAGCCGCCGTATGAAAGCAGAGACAGGATATCCTCAATTGCATTGTCGAAGGTGTATGCGGAGAACTGCAGTGCTCGGGTATCAGGGCCAAATCCAACGCGCCTTCCGTGTGCCGCGAAGCTGCTGCACAGCGCCTTGTGCTCGAGGATGATCCCCTTAGGGACGCCTGTGCTGCCAGAGGTGTAGACGACCCATGCTGCGTTGTCGGGTGTCACGGACCGACAGATGGCATCGTGAGGGGATGCAGGAGCTGGTAGGCGTTCGACTGAGGTTGTGTCGATAACAACAAGAGCAAGCGAGGAGCCCTCTTGTTGGAGTTCGCGAAGACGTCTGGCGTGTGCCGTGTCAACCAGGATGGTCGATACCCGCGCGTCAGTCACGATGGCCGAGATTCGACCTAGCGGCTGCTGGATCCCCAGCGGCACCACGGATCCCCCAGCCATGAGGATTGCTAAGATGGCCACAACAGCCCAGCGGGACTTCTCCATGCACATGCCCACCTTGACTTCCGGGCCGACGCCGCAGTGGATAGCCAAGTGGTGGGCAAGACGGCGAGAGGCACCGTGGAGAGCGGCGTAGGTGAACTTGCCATCCCAAGCATCGACAGCTGGGGCCTCGGGCTGCTTGTGGACCATATCGCTGATCAACTCATGGATGCACGCCTCGACCCCTGCTGGCGTGTTCTCATTCCACGTGCGAATGGCAGCAGCATCGGCGGGGCTGAAGAGGTCTAGGTCGCCCAAACGAGTTTCGGGGGTGCTTCCTTGCAGCTGGTGGATTGTATGCGCGAACTGGGAGAGAAGCGCCTCCGCTCGAGACTTGGGGAGCACATTCTCATCGAATCGAATATCGATGTCGACGCAGTCCGGATGCACGGTGCAGTCCACGGCGAGAGCGTACCCGCCGAAATCTGCGCTCTCGCCGCGGCCTGTCAGCTCAGTGTCTGGCTCCAGACCAATGGCTTCAATGCCGGGGCTGTCGCTATCGGAGACGGCTGGCTGGATGATAAAGAGATGGCCTGCGTCGAAATCCGCGGGAAGCCCTGGCACTGCAGCTCGGATTGCGTGCAGGCCTGCGTGCGCATATGGAACCATCTCCTTCGCTTGGTGGTCCACGGCTGCTAGGAACCTGCTCACTGCTTGCTCCCTGGGCACCTGGATTCGGACTGGTACTGTTGTGATTGTCGGGCCGACGACATTGGCGATACCGTGCACCGGCGCATCGCGACCGCTGAGGGCGATGTTCACGATTGCCTCGTCGGCCCCGGTATACGTCGCTACCGAGGCAGCCCATGCTGCTCGCAGCAAAGTGCCTAAGGAGACGCCCATCTTGTTTAGGTCGCGAAGGCTGGTGTGAACAAGGCCGGCGGCGTGTGGTTGATACGAAGGAGACGGGAGCTGTGGGAACCTGGTCAGTTTGGCGTCTTCAAACTGGGTCCTCCAGTAGCTCGCCAGAGTGTCTGCGTCTGTCACCTGCAGATACCTGATGAAGCGCGAGATCGGTATTGCCGTAAAGCTGTTCTCGCCCCCCTGATACAGATGCACGAGCAGCCGCAGGAGCTGCATTAGAGACCACCCGTCGTATGCGGCGTGGTGGACGGTCCAGACGAAGTATCGCCCAGGCCCGTCTTGGATAATCGTCGACCGATGCAGTGGCATTCCATAACCGAATGACTTGTCGTGGTCTCGCTGCAAGTAGGCTCGCAGGCCGCAACTGTTTATTGCGCACTCTGGGACCTTGCTCGCGACCACTTGGACGGAACCCTGTGCTGTATACACGAGGCGGGTACGCAGGATGGCGAGCTTCTCACACAGCGCCACGCAAGCCCGTTGGAGGCGTGGGACATCAACATCATCGCCCATGCGGAACACCTGCTGCGCAACGTATGCACTGCCTTGCTGCGAGGTAATCGCCATCAGCCCTTCCTGCAAAGGGGTTGCAGGGTAGACATCGACAATCTGGTCCGAACCATCAAGATCTTCACATTGTTGGACGAGAGAAACAAGCCGCTCCTCCTGCTCCTCGGGACTCGTCTCATTGAAGTCGCCCCAAAGCTCGAATGGCGCGGGATCTGCCTCGACCTTGACATCTGCTGCGGTGAAATTATCACTACTACATACTCGAGCCATATCCACAAGACGCGGATTCTGCAGGATCTGAGCGACGCCCAGTTGCATGGAAACCGGCGCTATCTGCGCAGCTGCGACGAGCCGCATTGCAGCCACCGAATCACCCCCGAGCTGGAAAAACTCAGAGCTCGCCGTTATGCTGTTTGCTGACGGAAGTCCAAGCACTTGGGCCCATAGTTGGCGCAGTTGGGATTCTGTTGACGTGAGCGGTCGATCGAAGGTTGGTGTCGTGCTCTCGGCTGTGGATGATCTCAGCTCTTCAAGGTCCATTGTTTGCAGCGCTGCCCTGGTAGCCCGCCTGTCTAGCTTCCCGGATGCATTTACTGGCAGCTTCATTGGGACGAAGTGCGTGGGGACCATGTAGAGAGGCAAAACCTGGAGGAGTTCGGAGCGCAGATCGTTCGAGGAAAACGCGTCTGCTTCGGCGGCGGGAGAGAGCTCAATGGCAGCGAGCAGGATTGGGTCTGAGATGTTTTGCATCTGCACGAGGTCGACACACGCAGTTTGGATGGCCGGCTGCAGACGGATGGTCTGGCTTTCGATCTCGCCAATCTCCACGCGCTGACCGCGAATCTTCACCTGCGTGTCCAGGCGCCCGATATACTCCAGTAAACCAGTCTCTGGGTCCTGGCGCACCAGATCGCCCGTTTGATACATACGCCGTCCGGGTGGGAGGTTCAATGAGCTAGCAAAACGCGGGTCAACGACGAAGGATTTCGCCGTCCTTTCAGCGTCATGCAGATACTCCCGGGCGAGCAGTGGCCCTTCGATCAGTAATTCCCCCTCTGCACCAATAGGGACCAGAGAGTTGTGGTCCAGCGGACTAGTCACCCACAGACGATTTGCAACAGGAGAACCGATAATCGGTGTATCTTCTGCGCGAAGGAGAGGACCGTTAATGGCAGAGAACATCGACGCCTCTGCAGGCCCATACGCGTTGAACATCCTGACATGCTCGAGCCAGGGCTTGACGACTGCCGGTTTGAGCGCCTCGCCTGCGAGAACAATAGTGCCAAGAGATGATGGGACTCCTTCTGGGTTGAGCAGGGAGATAACAGTCGGCGTGAGGATGGCAAATGTGACACACAGCTCATGCATGGCTGCCGCCAGCCTGTCCGTGCGATCTGTTTCTGATGGGACACAGACACACCCTCCACACACCAAAGTCGCGAAGATCTCCGCGATGCTGAGGTCGAATGTGAATGACGAGAACTGTAGGGTGCGCGTGGAAGACGTCACCCCGTAGCGGGACCCCTGGGCAAGAACGCCGGTACACAGAGCTTGATGCTCCAGCACGACTCCCTTGGGAACGCCAGTGCTTCCAGATGTGTAGACTACCCAAGCGGCCGACGCCGGAGTAGGACGGCTGAGTGTGATGCTGGCGTTGACGGACGGCAGCGACTCGAACAGCCCAGCATTGACAATAACTGCATGAGGCACCATGGTCTTGATGCGCTTGGCCTGGTTGACATCGACCAGGGCAACAGAGATACCAGCATTGTCTACAATTGTCTTGATCCTGGTGTCCGTGTACTGCACCCCAATCGGGACTACCGCGCCCCCCGCTAACAGGACGGCGAGGACTGAGATGACGGCGAACTTGGATTTTTCCATGCACAGTGCAACAAGGGTCTCTTGGCCAACGCCGACCGATACCAGATGCAGAGCTAGGGTCCTCGCGGCGCCATAGAGCTGGGCGTAGGTGAGCTGGCCGTCCCGCGCACAAACTGCCAGTCCCTCCGGCGCTTTGCCCACTTGGACCTCCATCAGGTCGACGAGCGTGGACTGAACTGCATCCGGGGGTGGCTGGTTCCAGTAGAGCAGTTTCTCCTTGTCGTCGGGGCTGATCAAGTCGAGTTCCTGGATTGCGGTAGCGCTGGCAGCTTCACCGGATGTGGATCTGTTGTGAACCTGCAATTGCCGCACGACATGCTCCAGCTGGGCCATCAGAGAAGAGGCCTGCGCTGAGGGAAGAACACGCTTGTCATAGCGCATTTCAATTTCGGTCCCTGTTCCGCCTGCATCGAGCGTGCATTCGACGACAAGTGCGTACCCCTCAAAATTCCCTCGCTCGCCCGTCAACGCCTCCAGCCCGACCTCTTCAGTTGATGCAGCCATATCTCCCCCGCCCGGCTGCACAAGAAACAAGTGTCCGGGATTGAAGTCGTGGCCTAGACCCGGCACTGCGCGGCGGATATTCGCTAAGCCAAATTGGGCGAACGGTGCCATCGCCCGGCTCTGCTCGTCGACTGATTGGAGGAAGTCGGATATGGACGTCTGTCGGTTGATGCTGACCCTGCAGGGGGCGGTCGTGATGGTAGGCGCGACCACGTCCTCGATTCCAACAAGCGGCATGTCGCGGCCGGAGAGAACAACTGCTAGCATTGCCTCTTCGCTGGCGGTGCGGCTGGCAACGACTAGAGCCCACGCTGCACGTAGCAAAATGGCAGGGGAGACGCGGTGGCTGTTTGTATTGTTGGTCTGTTCGGCTATCTGGAAGTGGTGCCTCAACACACCATCGGCGAAGGGCTGGTATGCAGGGCTGGGCATTTTGGGGAAAGGTGTAAATGTGGAACCCCCGAGCTCGTTCTTCCAGTATGTCTCGCACGCCTCTCGTCCTTGGTTCTCGAGATACCGGATGAACCGTGGGATGGGCGTCACGGCACCAGAGGACACAGACCTGCCTTGGAGGGCATTGGCAAGCATTTTGAAGACTCTTAGGACCGTTGGGCCATCATACGCCGAATGATGCGCTGTCCATACAAAGTACATTGATGAGCTATCATTGACGATCGCAAAACGATGCAGTGGCGTTCCGTACGAGAAAGACGCTGCTCGATCCTCCTCCACGAACTTCATAAGGTCGCCAGATACGGTCAAAGAGGGGGGCGTATCCCGCGCAATGACTTGTACAGAACCAAAGGCAGGCGTGTACACAATGCGGGTTCGCAGAATCGGGAGCGTTTTTGCGACCTTCGCCCAGGCAGCTTTGAAGCCCTCCAGGTCAACGCTGTGACTAAGTCGATACGGGTGCTGGGCGACGTATGTTTCCCTTGCCTGGTTCGTCATCGCCATCAGGCCCTCTTGGAGCGGTGTTGTCGGGTATACATCTTCCACTTGGCTGGAATCAATGCCGCATAGCCCTGCCACAGTCGCCAGCCGCTCCTGCTGCTCGTTAGAGGTTGCCGACAAGAAATCACCCCATAGCTTGAACGGGACGGGGTCATTCTTGGCCACCTTCTCCGCTGTGTCATCATGACTGTCCACCACGCGCGCCATGTCTGCGAGACGTGGGTGCTGGACAATATCGGCGACCGAGAGAGAGATGTCGTGTTTCCGTGCAATTGCTGCCATGCGCATGGCTACAACTGAGTCACCACCTAGATGCATAAAGTGGTCGTCAGCGCCGATATCCGCGGCTGGGCGCTTGAGGACCTCGGCCCAGATCGCCTGGAGGGTCTTCTCAGTCGCTGATGATATGCTGGATGCGGCTGATTTTCTCGTCTTCTGGAACGTTGCTAGCTCAGCTTCTGTTAGCCGTTCGAGCAATGCACGCGTTGCACGACGGTCGAGCTTTCCGGAGGCGTTCATGGGGAGGGATACGAATGGCACGCAGTGCGTCGGGACCATGTGCAGCGGGAGGTCGTCAATGAGCTTCGAACGTAGCTTTTGCAATTGTTCTCTCAGGGTATCGGATGAATCGCATGGTCTGCAAGGTGTTGAGTCGACATTGGCAGGTAATACCCCGTGCATGTCGATTGCCGCCATCAAGACAGACGACGAACTGCTAGGACTGTCGAGTTGGTGCACCAAATCAACACAGACGAGTGGGTTCCCCGGCAAGGACTGCGAGATGCGACTCTCAATGTCGCCAACCTCAACCCTCTGGCCTCTGATCTTGATTTGCGTGTCCCTACGTCCCAGGTAAGTCAGCGACCCGTCGTTCCTGTTCTGCCGCACCAGGTCACCAGTCCTATACATCCGTCGGCCAGGGGCTAGCCCGAGCCTCTTCACGAAGCCTGGATCCGTAACAAACGCTGCGGCCGTCCTGTCAGGATCGTTCAAATATTCCCGCGCGATAGCACCCTCGATCAACAGCTCTCCCACAGCGCCGATCGGACACAGCCGGTTCACGTCCAGCACATCTACCACCCACAGCCGGTTGGCGGCAGGGAAGCCGATATTGGCTGCCTCCTCGACGCGAGCAATCGGGCCGTTGATTGTAGAAACGTGCGAGCATTCACTTGGCCCGTACCCATTCCAGATCTTCACACCTCCATGCTGTAGCAGTGGCTGTAGGATTGCAGGGGACAGCGCCTCTCCCGTGCATACAATCTTCTCGAGCAACGGGAGCTCTCGCAGATCGAGTAGTGAGGCCACCGTTGGAGTCAGCGACGCGAAATTCACGCGCATGCTCTTCATGGCTAGCCCGAGGTCGTCGAGCCGTTGCGCTTCCGAGGGGATACACACGCACCCGCCGAACGTCAGCGTGGTGAAGATATCCTTCACGCAGACGTCGAATGTATGCGCCGAGAACTGGATTGCTCGCGTTGACGGGCCCATGTCGTACCGCGCGGTCTGCTCGTGCATCGTCGAACAGAGGGTTTTGTGTTCGAGAACGACACCTTTTGGCTTGCCGGTGCTCCCAGATGTGTGCACAATCCACGCTGCGTTGTCTGGCGATACGCCCGGCCAGGTATTAGTCGCTGGAGAATCAGAACGCCAGTCGAGATAGGCGGCGTCTACGACGACCGAGTCTAGAAAGATCCCGGCTAACCGTTCGGCATGGACCTGGTCGGCCAGCAATAACCCAATCTCTGCATTGGACGCAATCGTCTGGATGTGATTTGGTGGATGCTGGTGGCCCAAGGGGACGACTACGCCGCCAGCCTGCAAGATCGCAAGCATTGCCACCGGTACCCAGCGCGACTTGTCCATGCACAGGCCAACCTTATCCTCAAGCGCGACTCCGCGTTCCATCAAGCGGGCTGTGAGGCGGTTGGCATAGGAGCCCAGCTCGCTGCATGTGAGATCTCCGTCCCAAGCGCAGATAGCTGGACTGTCAGGCTGCTGCTGGATTGTATCCCAGACCTGGCCGTTGACCGTGCGCTGCATTAGGGCGTATGGTTCCCTATTCGCGGCGACAACCTTCTCCTTGTCCTGCAGGGTGATTCCCGCGAAGTTAGAGCATACCTCGCTCGCATGGCGCAGGACAAAGTCGAGACCGTCTTGGAACAGTTGCATCATATTCAAGGTGTCTTCTCTTGGAGCAACAGACTCCCAAGTCGTAAGGCGCAGGTCCAGCCGCTGTTTCGCTATGCTGACGGCAAGGGTGTAGTTATACTAAAGCAATATAGTCAGTCGGACTTCGTGCGAGAAGGAGGACTATCAGGGACAGAAATACATCCGACGGCGCCTCCCACGCCAGAACCTCAACCGCAAATCCCGCCCTCGCGAGCTTCGCCTCCGCCATCCCGCGCTGGAACGTAAGAAGCGAGTCCCCGAGCTCTCGCACCGACGGGCCCTGCAGCTCTTGGTTCCCGTTCAAATTGGCTCCCTGGAATGGGACGCTCTCGAGGTACTCGGCGTGCACACGCTCCAATGCGTCCGCAATGCTTCTGTCCTGGCCAACCTCCATCCGACACGGCAGGGTATTGACAAAGTTCCCCACGGCATCCTTCAACCCCTTCACGCGCTTCTGGCGGCCGGAGGTGGTGAACGAGAACGACACGTCGGTGGCGCCGGTATACGCGCGCAGCACGAGCGCCCACGCGATCTGGCACGCGTTTACCAGTGTTGCGCCGGCTTCCTCTGCCAGGCTTGCTAGCACGTCTGGCTCAATCGGCATTTGTTGATCGATTGTGTAGAATTGGCCATTGGGTGTTGCTTTTGATCGCGAACCTTGAGTACCCAGAAAGCTGCCTGGCGCGTCTGCCATGTACTCGGACCAATACGACAGGGCTGCGGCCGAGGTATCGGGTTGCTGGGCGTGCAGGAGCTCAGCGCACGCCATCTGCTGACCGGGCGGAAGTGTCCCCGTCAGCGCCCGGAATAGATCGCGGGTGATGATGTCTATGGAGACCGCGTCGACGATGGCGTGCGAGATGTCGAGGTGGAGGAGTAAGGCGTTGTTGGGTGCCTGGGATAGGGTGAGGCGATGGGGGAAGGCGGAGCTGTACTGCTCAAATGGCGTCGTTTCATATTCGTCTTCAACGCGGGAGCTGGAGCTGAAGCGAATCTCAGGCTCGATGGTCTTGAGTATCACCTGTTCTAGGCGTCCTGGCCTGGCGACACTCTCCACAAACCGTGTGCGAAGCGCGGCGTGTCTCTGCACTACAGCGCGCCATGCGTCCTCCACTGCGGTCGTTGTAAGGAGGCCCCGCGGATTTACAGACATGATCCTCGCAGCTACGCGCAGCTGATATGCCGACGGATCGAGTGTCTGGCGCGCAACGAAGTTTTCCTGCATTGCCGAGCATGGCCCTATCGCTTGGATTTGCGCGCGGGTGCAGTCGTGTAGGGATTCTAGGAGGGCATTATCGAAGGTCTCTTTGAAGGAAGGCTTATCCTCATTACCATCGGCGTCGTCTTCATGTTCGGATTGTTGGGACTGCACAAGCTGATCGAGCAGTTCCCCGACACTGGCGGCTTGCAGGATCTCGGGCAGATCAACGTCGATGCCTGCTTCGTGGCATGCGCCCATGAAGAACACGGCCATGAGGGAATCGCCGCCCAGCGCGATCCATGATCTGTCGGCTTTGTTGCGCAGAATGCGAGGGCTGATCTCGAGGGCGCCGGCGGCGGATTCTTCGAGCTGGTGCTTCAGCTTCTGCATGTTGTTGTATTGTTGCGCCATGGTGTCGTCTGATTATTATGAGGTAGGGGAAGGTGAGTATGTTAGTAGACGAATACTAATCTCGACACCTGGAAAAGATAGTATATTGGTATATGTTGTGATGAACACTGACTGCTGCTATCAGCCGCTAACCCCCGCCCAGCGAGCCCTAACCAACTCCAGCCAGCGGCCCCAACCAGCACTACAGGCGGGCCTCGACGCCCTGCGGCTGAGCGAGCAGTGGCACCACCGGCCGTGGCACCATCTTCACAGGCTCAGCTGGCCCCCAAATCTCATCTCCCTTTCCACCCCAGAGGTCGCGCAAAAAGCCACACCCCTCTGCCAGCCAAGGCTCCTGCAGTGTTAACGCCGCGTCAAAGTTGTGCTCGCCAGGCCGCACGGACAGGATCCTAGGCACATCTGGCGGCAATCGTTTGACGAATTCTGTCGAGCAGGAGACCGGAACCTGTGCGCCTCATTATCAGTAGCGAATCTAGACAGACACCGGAAATGCACACATACCACTGAATCATCCTCCCCATGTATCACCCAGATCGGCGGGCAATAAGCGCCCCCCTCAATAACCTTCAGCGCATCCAGCCGCGGATCAGGCCTCTGCGCCATCATCCGCGGCAGTCGCCCCTGCTGTAGAATGCACGCGACAAGCCCCCACATCTCGAGCACATCCCCGCGCGTGCGCACAGCGCCCCTAGTCCTCGCCACATAGCCCCGGATCTGCGCCTCCGCCTGGCGCGGCGGCGGCGGCATCGTCCCGAGTATCGGGCGCGGCCGCGCGACCTTCAGTTCCGGCACGTTGTAGTACAGCGGCGCGTACAGCGTCACGACGGCCTTGATGTTCGCGTCGGGGCGCTGCAATGCCGAGTACAGCGCGATGGACCCGCCCGCGCTGTGGCCCGCGCAGAGGACCGCGTCGAGATTTGGGCGCAGCGGCCAGGACTCGTGCTTGGCGAGGCCCGGCAGTGTGTCGGCGAGCCAGCTCCAGAATGCGTCCATGTCGTCGAGGATGTCGGCGCCCGTCGCTTCGGGGAGGAGCCGGTAGTCTGGCGCGATGATCATGGCGTTCTGCGAGTGTGCGAAGGAGAGGAGCCATTCTGGCCACCAGCCCTCGTATAGCCGGTCGCCCACGATGAAGCCGCCCCCGTGCCAGTAGATCAAGACGGGGACTAGCTGGGGTTGAGCGTTGCTGGCATTGTTTGCGGTTGCTTTTGCGGTGAAGATCGAGACTTCGATCGGGTGGGAGGCGACGGTCGTGTAGACGAGGTCGCGGCGGTTGAAGCTGCTGAATTTGCCCATCTTGCTGTGTATGGGGCTGGATGATTTGAGGCTTCCTGCTCACATCCCCGCGGTTTGGGGACTTGGGATGAAGGCTGCCCCTGTCGCGGAGTTTGCAGGCTTTGGCCCCCAAGCGGCTGGGTTCAGGTCAGGTCTAGCCTCCACCAGCTGAAGACTTCTGGTGGCATCATGGTGAAGGATCACTCGCACAGCCGCGGTGGTATCATGCCTTTGCTCGTGCTTTTGGGCTTGAGGCCTTGTGGCTAAGCCTTATCGCAGCTGCAAGGGGATATACAAACTCGCGCACCCCTGCAGGACATGCCCAGCCCTAACTCAACAGCCGCTGCGTCTGGATACCATCACCGTCGCCGATACTCTTTCATTCAACATGTCGCCCAGCATTGACATTGACATCCTCAACGGCCACGCTCAGCCTACCACCACTGAGACAACTCCCCATGCAGCGGCAGACGCAACCAGCATGGCCACGTCCAGCGACATCCCAACCACAACCACATCCACATCCACAACTCCCGGCATAGACATGAACACAACACCAATCGCCATCTGCGGCATGGGCGTGCGCCTCCCCAGCGGCATCCGCAGCCCCTCCGACCTCTTCACTTTCCTCCTCAACAAAGGCGACGCCCGCAACACCGTCCCCTCAGACCGCTACAACGTCGACGCCTACTACGACCCCTCCGGCAAACCCGGCACCATCAAAACGAAACACGGCTACTACCTTGACGTCGACCTCGCGCAATTCGACGCCTCCATGTTCGGCATGTCCAACACAGAACTCACAACCCTCGACCCAAGCCAACGCCTACTCCTTGAAGTAACCCGCGAAGCCCTCGAAAGCGCCGGCGAGGCCTCCTTCCGCGGCAGCAACACCGGCACCTTCGTCGGCGACTTCACCGAGGACTGGCAGGACGTGCAGAACATCGACCTGCTCAACCACCAACCATACCTCATGCTCGGCAAGTCCGACTTCTCGCTCGCGAACCGCCTCGCCTTCGAATACGACCTGGTCGGGCCCAGCGTCGTCACCAAGACTGCCTGCTCCGCCACCGCCGAAGCCCTGCACCAAGCCGTGCTCGCGATCCGCTCAGGCAGCTGCGCAGCCGCCATCGTCGCCGGCGCAAACGTCATCCTCACGCCCCGCACCAGCATCTCCATGTCGCAGCTCGGCCTTCTCGCGCCAGACGGGAACTGCAAGACCTTCGACGCGGGCGCTAACGGCTTCGCGCGCGGCGAGTCCGTCTGCGCCCTGTACATCAAGCGGCTGGACCACGCGCTCCGCGACGGGAACCCCGTGCGCGCGGTGATCCGCGCGTGCGAGAGCAATGCCGATGGCGGCGACGGCACGCGCACGTTCGGGACGCCGAATCCCAAGACCCAGGAGAAGCTGATCCGGCACGCGTATGCGTCTGCGGGGCTGCCGCTGGATGAGACGAAGGTTGTGGAGCTGCATGGGACGGGGACGGTGGTGGGAGACCCGCTGGAGACGGCGGCGATTGCGAACTGCTTTGGCGGGGAGGAAAGGGTGTTTATTGGCTCCGTCAAGCCGAATCTGGGGCATGGCGAGGGCGCGTCCGCGCTCAGCAGTCTTATCAAGGCTGTGGTGGCGCTGGAGAATAAGACGGTGTTGCCGAATATCAAGTTCAATACGCCTAATCCGAAGAGTGAGATCCCATTTCCATGTTGCTACATGGTTGATGTATACCTGGCTAATGCGAATATCTCTGTTTAGTCCCCTGGGACCGCAACCTGGTTGTGCCCGTCGAGGCGACGCAGTGGCCGGAAGGCGCCCGCGAGCGGATCAGTATGAACTCGTTTGGCTTGGGAGGGTCCAATGTGCACGTTGTGTTGGATTCCGCCGAGTCAATGGGCGTCCCTTTGCAGCCTCGCCGGCAAACCATAACGGACCGTCTCCCAGCGCACAAGTCGCTGCTGCTGTTGTCCGGTAACAGCGCACCTGCTATCAACGAGCTGGCTTCGAACTACGGAGAGTACCTACACAAGAACCCCGCCAACTTGGACGCCATGGTCTACACGCTGGCCTCGCGCAGGGAACGACTCAAGCTGGGCAGTTACTGCATTGCAGATGGTCTGACCGTCGGCGAGCCCATGGCCCCAGCTGAATCCAAGGGGATTCAACATGTCGCGTTTATCTTCACAGGTCAGGGCGCACAGTGGGTTGGCATGGGCCGCGAGATGCTGAAGGAGAATGCCGAGTTTGCTGCCAGCATCGAGGAGATGGACAAGGTGCTCCGGTCGATCGAGCACCCTCCTGCCTGGACACTGGCAGGGCTGTTGACGGCCGACCCCTCTGAGAAGGATCTGTTCAGCGCGACGGATATCTCGCAGCCAATATGTGCGGCTATCCAGGTAGCATACGTTGACGCCCTGGCCGCGTGGAACATCAAGCCCAGCGCCGTGGTCGGGCATTCGAGTGGAGAGGTTGCGTCGGCGTATGCTGCTGGCGTGCTGAGCAGGAAGGAGGCTATCGTTGCTGCATACTACCGTGGCTACGCCTGCGCGCGCTGTGAGATTCCCGGCGCCATGGCTGCTGTGGGTCTTGGTCGTGACGGCGTCGAGCAGCATCTCAAGCCTGGCGTGGTGCTGGCCTGCGAGAACAGCAACGCCAGCGTCACCATCTCCGGCGACCTTGCCGCTGTCGAGGGGACGATGGAGAGTCTGAAGGAAGCTGACCCTGATGTGTTTGTGCGCCGGCTCCGTGTGCCCGTTGCGTACCACTCGCACCACATCAAGACGATTGGCGGTTTATACAAGTTGCTAGTTGCGCCGTACCTCTCGCCCAAGACTCCCCAGGTGCCGTTCTACTCGACTGTGTACGGCCGCCAGGTGCGCGAGAGCAAGGCCCTGGGTGCTGAGTACTGGCAGCTCAACATCGAGAACCCGGTCCTGTTCCGGACTGCGGTTTCGCAAATGCTGGCTGATATGAAGGACACGGCGCACCTCGAGATCGGCCCTCACTCTGCCCTTGCCGGTCCTCTGCGTCAGATCTACAAGGAGACGGGCAACACCACAACAGCATACATTTCCCTCGCTGAGCGTGGCCAGGACGCCGCACACGTCTTCCTGTCTGCAATCGGTACCCTCTTCACCTTCGGTATCACCCCAAGCCCGCCAGTATCAGAAAAGGCCTACACACTCCCCGATCTGCCCACCTACGCCTGGAACTACGCCAACCCGTTCTGGTCCGAGACGCGCGTGATGGCCGGCTGGCGGTTCCGCGAGCACGCCAGGCACGAGATCCTAGGGCAGCGCATCCTCGAGAGCAGCGACGTCGAGCCCTCGTGGCGAAACCTCATCCGGGTCCGCGACGTCCCGTGGCTATCAGGCCACTGCGTCGAAAAGGACATCATCTTCCCGGCGGCCGGATACATCGCCATCGCAGGTACCGCCATCGCGCAACTCACGGGCTCCGCCGCGTACACGGTGCAGAACGTGCACATCGCCTCGGCCATGATGCTCGACGACGACAAGAGCCTCGAGGTCGTGACGACCCTGCGCAAGCACGCCCTGACCGCCGCCGACAACAGCAAGTGGTGGGAGTTTGCCATCGCCTCGGAGAACAAGGGCGCGTGGACCAAACACTGCTGGGGTCTCGTCACGGCCGGCTGCGCCGTGCCCACGCCCTCCAACGCAGATGTTGCCCCGTTGGCCCGCAGCGTCGACTCAAAGCGCTGGTACCAGACGCTCTCCCGCGCAGGGCTCAACTACACCGACCGCTTCGTCGGGCTGCACGACATCACCGCCAGCCCCGTCGACCTCCTCGCGTCCGCCCTCATCCCGGACATCCAAGTCCCCGGCGAGGACTACGCGCTGCACCCGGCCACGCTCGACATCGTGCTGCAGTCGTGGTCGGTCGCCGCCACGCACGGCGAGTACCGCCAGCTCAACCACATGTTCCTGCCGACCTTCATCGAGACGTTCTACGTGGGCGCCAGCGGGCGCCAGTCCGCGCTGCGGGTCCGCACCACGGCGAAGGAGTCCGTCGTGCAAGCCGAGGGCGACGCGTACGGCCTCACACCCACCAACGAGGTCGCGTTCGTCCTGAACGGGTTCCACGCCAGCCGCATGGGCGGCTCGTTCAGGCAGGAGCCGCCGAGGACAAACGCCTGGTCCGTCCAGTGGCACCCGGCCATCGACCTCGCGCCGCTGGACACGCTGATCCGCCCGGCCGGCGAGATGACCGCCAGCGTCGCGCTCGCAGAGCAGGTGTGCCTGCTGTGCGCCATCGAAATCCACGACGCCGCGTCCGCGATCCCCGTCTCGGCGCTTGCAAAGCCCTTCTTCAAGGACTACCTCGACGGGATCGCCACGCAGCTCGCTCTCGTCGACGCCGGCCTCTCCAAGACCCCCGGCGCACTGGAGCTCAAAAGGCAATGCGCCGAGCGCGCAGCACGCCAGCGCACGCTCGACGAGCTCGTGCACCGCGGCAAAGGCAGCCCCAGCGAAGTCTCCATCGCGGCGCTTTGCCGCGCGGCGACAAACATCCGCCCCGTCCTGTTGGGGGAGCAATCCTACCTCGACCTCCTGCTGGCGGACGGCATGCTGCAGGGGATCTACGACGAGTACAACCGGTGGTCGGACACGCGCGACTTCTTCCGCGTGCTGGGGCTCAACAAGCCGCAGCTGCGCGTGCTGGAGATCGGCGCCGGCACGGGCAGTCTGACGGCGGTTGTCCTGGACGCGCTGCACTCGGACGAGGGAGGGCGTTTGTATGCTGAGTATATGGTCACGGATGTGTCGGCGGGCTTTGTGAACCAGACTAAGGAGCGTTTTGCGGAGTTTCAGAATGTCAGGTATAAGGTCTGTGATATCACGGCTGATCCGCTGGATCAGGGGTTTGAGGAAGGGGGGTATGATTTGGTTTTGGCGTCGAATGTGGGTTGCTTTTTTTTCTACTTCCTGCTTACCATATATATTGGGCATTGTTTCTAACGGTTGCAGGTCCTGCATGCAACGCCCAACCTGCATGAGACACTCTCCCGCTGCAGGTCCCTCCTCAAATCGGATGGGCAGCTGTACCTGCAGGAGATTACCACCGGTATGACTGATGAACTCGCTTGATTGTGTGTGGACTGACAGTTTTAGAAACCCGCCGCGCCGACGTCGTCTTCGGCCTGTTCGAAGGATGGTGGGTTGGCGTCGAGGACGGGCGTGTGGAGCGCCCCTTGCTCACTGAGCCCGAGTGGGACATCAAGCTGCGCCAGAGCGGCTTCCAGGGCATCCAGCACGCCGTACGCGACAACTACCACCCGGACCTCTTCCTCATCAGCAACATCGTCGCTCGCGCTGCCAGCCGTGAGACTGAGGCCGGGGACAACCTGGCCGTCACACTGCTCAAGCCGACCGAGACACTGGGGGTGTTTGCGCAGGAGGTGAAGAGTGCGCTGCAGGACTCCGGGTATACTGTCGATGAGCTCACCTGGGGTTCTGGCGAGATGCTGCCTGCTGACCAGCCCATCGTCTCGGTGATGGATGTCGACGTCGACGCTCCCATGCTGACTGACATCGATGCCGACACCCTCGCTGCCTTCATCAACATGGCCGAGGACATTTCTGGCCAGGCCATCGTCTGGCTAATGCGGTCTGCTCAGGTGGACTGCGTCGACCCGCACCAGGGAAAGATGCTGGGTCTGGCCCGCTGCATCCGGTCCGAGATGGCCATTGATTTCGTCACTGTTGAGCTTGACAACCTGGACAGCAAGACAAGCCACACTGTGGTTGAGGTCCTAGGCCAAGTGCAGCGCGCTCAGAGAGTCGCCACTGACACCGACGACAGCCTGGACATCGAGTCCGAGTACGCCGTGCAGAACGGCCAGGTCCTCGTCAGCCGCTTCCACCACCTGCCAGTTGCTGACGCTCTGAACGCCGCTGCACCCCCTATCGACGCGAAGCACCTTGCCCTCGGCCAGCCTGGTCTCCTGCAGTCCATGTCCTGGGTCGGGCACCGCCTGCCATCGCCCATCGCTGCAGATCACGTTCAGATCAAGCCCCGCTTCGTAGGCATGAACTTCCACGACATCGCCGAGGCCATGGCAATCATGGACACCGAGGGCAGCACCGACCAAGATGGCTACCACGGACTCGGAGGCGAGGGCACAGCTATCGTGACGGCCGTCGGTAAAAACGTAAGCCATGTCGCGATCGGCGACCGCGTGGCCTTCATGGACGTGCCCACCGGCGCCTTCGCCACGGAGATCCAGATCCCCGCCGCGCTGGTAGCCAAAGCACCCGAGAACCTCAGCGACGAGGACACCGCCGGCCTGACAGTCCCCTACCTGACGGTCATGTGGTCGTTCCTGGAAAAGGCACACCTGAAGCGCGGCCAGACGGTGCTGATCCACAGTGCGGCCGGTGGTGTCGGTATCGCCGCCATCCACATCGCGCGCTGGATCGGCGCCGAGATCTTCGTGACCGTCGGCTCACCAGAGAAGGTCACCTTCTTGGTTGAAGAGCTGGGCGTGCCCCGCGACCGGATCTTCCACTCGCGCAACGACAGCTTCGTCGCCGACATCATGGCCGCCACGAACAACGCCGGCGTGGACGTCGTGCTGAACTCTCTCTCCGGCGAGCTCCTGCACGCCTCGTGGAGCTGCGTCGCCGCCGAGGGCTGCATGGTCGATCTCGGCAAGCGCGACTTCCTCGGCCGCGGCCGTCTCGCTATGCGTCCATTCACCGACAACCGGGCCTTCTTCGGCATCGACCTGGCCCCGCTGTCCATCCACAGCAAGCCCAAGCTCGTCCCGCTGATGAACCTGATGATCGAGCTGCTGCGCGAGGAGAAGATCTTCCCGCTCCGCCCGACGACCATCTTCGACGCCGCCAAGATCCAGGACGCATTCCGCTACATGCAGAAGGGCGTCCACCGCGGCCGCATTGTCGTCCGCATGCCGCACCACCAGGACCCCGACCACACCATCCTAGGCCTGACCATGCCGTCCCCAAAGCCAACCTTCAAGCCCGACGCAGCCTACCTCCTCGCCGGCGGCATGGGCGGGCTCGGCAAATCCGTCATCTCATGGATGGTATCGCACGGGGCGCGGCACATCGCCGTGCTCTCGCCGAGCGCCGGCACCCGCGCCGAACACACGGCGTTCATCGCGGAACTCGCGCAACGGGGCTGCACGCTGCAATGCTTTGCCGGGGACGTCGCAGACGCCTCCTTCGTGCGGGCCGCCATCGCCACCGTCCAGAACAGCACGCCGCACCCCATCAAGGGCGTGCTGCAGCTCGCCATGGTCCTGCGCGACGCCGGCTTCGTCAACATGGACCACGAGTCCTGGACCGCCGCGGTCAGGCCTAAAGTCGCCGGCACGCTGAACCTGCACGAGCTCGCCCCGCGCGTCGGCCTCGACTTCTTCGTCATGTTTGGCTCTGTTGCCGGTACGCTCGGCGCGTACGGGCAGGCGAACTACGCGGCTGCAAACTCCTTCCTCGACTCGTTCGCGCGCTTCCGTCATCGACTAGGGCTGCCTGCGTCGGTGTTGGATATCGCTGCCGTGGGGGATGTCGGGTACGTTGCCAGCAACAATGATGTCGCGGAGCGCCTCGAGCGGAATCTGAGCCGCTTCATGAGCGAGGCTGACTTCCTGCACGGGCTCCATCTCGTTCTGGAGCGCTCCGCGGCGAAATTCATCGCTCCTAACCCTGTCTCCGCAATCGCCACTACAGGAGCAGGAACAAGCACAACCGCAACCACAACCACGGTCTACACAGCACCCAGCCAAATCGTCCTGTACAACGAACCCACC